>JAPYZP010000905.1:0-29805 GCA_030522985.1 Torymus sinensis | reverse complement strand
ATTAATTTTCTTCATTTTTCTTTATATTTTTTGTTATTGATTGCACAATGTATGTTATATGCCGAGCGAGCGTTAGCGAGCGAGGTTTTACGGCTAGTAGTATAATTATCTCAATTCAACCGTCATAAATATGTGGTGATGTGAAATTTATATTAAAAAAAAACTTGAAAAAGAATACTTGTGTTACAAAAAATATCGTGTGCGCCAAAGACTTACAAGGGGAGCACCAGGAATGCGGGTACTGGATTTGGCTAAAACGGTAGGAGGTACTTCGTTATGACAAATAATGAGGCACGTGAATGGGCCTTTTTTCCGGGACCCAAGCTATTTTATGTCTAAAATGAACAATTTTCGATAAAAATAGGGTTGTAGCTTTTTGAATATTTCGATCATACAAATGGACTAAAAAGTTTATAAAAGAAGACAAAAAATGTCGATTTATTAAAAACTCATAGATATACAAAAAATAAAGTTAGAAGAAAAATTTTTAGTGATTTTCTTACTGTATTTTTTATAGCCTATAACTTTTAAAAAAATCGACATTTTTTAATGAAACACAGTTTCAATGAAATCTTTTTTTGCCTTCTTTTATAAACTTTTTAGTCCATTTGTATGATCGAAATATTCAAAAAGCTACAACCCTATTTTTATCGAAAATGGTTCATTTTAAACATAAAATAGCTTGGGTCTCGGAAAAAAGGCCCATTCACGTGCCTCATTATTTGTCATAACGAAGTACCTCCTACCGTTTTAGCCAAATCCAGTATCCGCATTCCTGGTGCTCCCCTTGTAAGTGGGCTTTTTGACCTCTAAATATTATACACGTGTTAGTAATATAATTCATTTTCATTTCGTTTACATCATTTTGAAGTACATAATAATAAAAATTGAATTCATAAAAAATGGAAACGATAAATAAATGTTTCATAAGTATTATTCTTTATAACTTACTAAAAATGCATTTGAACTAATTAGTTCTACTAGAAGCATGCTTCTAGTAGATGCTATTAGTTTTCTTTCCGAAATGGAGAGAAATGTGGATAACATAATACGATCGAAGGTTTTGGAGAAAGGGAGAGAAGAGCGATGAAGAATAACAGCAGTTACCTTTGATACTCAAGATTTATTACCAGGTACAGCACACAGATTCTACATTACTCGCTAAAACTAACTACGACTTGTTAGCAGCGTGACTCGATGAAGAGCATCTCTCGCGCTCGGCTTAATCGGCAACAAGGCCGCGGCTGGGGTCCTACCGTGATTTCCGTACTTACAGCTAAAGAGAGAGTAAATAATAAAAACGTACTAACGTAAGCGACTGATTATTCACTTTCATTCGCATGACAATACGGAAATATAAGAAATTAAATTTATAGCGAAACAGCCCGAACAGATGTATAAAAAATAAAAATGATAAAAATCAATGTTCACGCTACACTTTGAATGTTTCCAACTTGAATGCAAAATAATATGTGATGCTGAACTTAGGTGGAAAGGATTGGGAAGGTCCGGAAAGAAATAGCGAGGTAAGGTAAGTAATAATCGTATATAACAACCTTTTATCAAAATTTTTAAATAACTTTATTATTTTATGCATTCACAATTTATAATAAAAAAAGTTACAACACATAAACTAAAAAATTAAAATTCAATTCGAAAAGAAAGCGTTTTTTTAAAGGACTACAAATAAAATATACTTTTTGACTACCATTGTTAGAACTACATGAAAGTAAAAAAGGCACTGGGTTAGATGTGATTATATATATATATATATATATATATATATATATATTCATTTACTAATATAACTTTTGATTACCCAATAAAATTCTTTAAATATATAAAACTTTATACTTAAGTAATCTGACGATGGCAAGAAAAAAAAACTTATATCTAGATGGTTCAATCAAAAGAACTTGTGTACTATGATTCAGGTACTAGGCTCATTTATCTTTTGAATTAAAGCCTTCCTAAGGATTTTTAAAACAAAAGAATTAGAAAATAACATCTTAATTACATAAAGTAATCCTTTAAATGCTCGGTAAAAATTATCTGTAATCTCATCTACATTGTACTTTTTAACTTGTCTATACTAATAATTTTCTAAGTATGCATTTTAAATCGTTCTATTTATTAACAAAAATCAGACTTTGCTTTCTCAGCCAATTTTCTACGTGATGAATTATCTACATACATATTTTTATTTTTATTAATTACAATACTTTAATGGGGATTTAATTATTATTTATTACATGTGGTATTATTCTCATTAAAATTATAAAAATTGTCGTGTTTCACATATACTGTTGCGAGAGATATTTATTTAAAAAAGGTACTTTCAGTCTTGTCCAGATCAACGTTAAAAAACTTTCTGTATCTGAATACTTTTGTTAAAATAAATGAAAAAATTAAAACAAAATACTTATTTGACAATGCATTCATTAATATGCAATTTCTTTTTTAAATAATTTTATAAAGCAAAATCCTAAAGCTAGTCGAGAGAATGTTCAATAATTTTCAATTATCGATGTATCCTCTTACTTTAATAGATAATTATACATTTTAAATATTTGATTGATTGATCATCAATTAATTTCTATTTTACAAATAAATTATAAAATTATACTTTTGAAACTTCCAGAGTTAATACTAATATAATATAATCCACATAAATTGTAAACAAGAGTATTAAGTTTCTCTTTTAAAAGGATGTGATTGTCAACATCTATCGATTATCCAATAAAACATGAACGTCATTTTTTTTTATTTAACAGTAAAATGCGGTACTTGAAAAACTATAAAATATCAATTTGTGTATATTACTCTCAAACTTGTAATAATTTCCCTAATATCTTTATACAATGTATGATAAAACTACGTTTAGTAATTTTACCCTCACTTTAAACTGTAGATTTTATTAACCTAGTTAAAATAAAAAATAGCCTCAATTTTACAGCCTTATAGGTAATACTTTATATGCAAAGGCACGAAGGTTCTTCATATTGACAAGAGAGAAATGCCAGAAATTCGTTCCCATGTTATTAAGGTATAATCAATAAATTTAATTTGTCTCATCCTTTTAAAATGCAATAAATTAATCTCGCTTTAGTCATAGAACACATTTTCTGTTATAAATTCGAAATTACACTCGCGCTTTGAGATAAGTCAACCCGTCCCTTCAATACCTTCTGTTGAAGCTTTTTACCAAATATTTTGGCCATCAAATTGTTACACCGAGCTTCCTCTTGCAACTGTTGCTGCTTACGTTTCGCACGAACTTCGGTAAGTTGTAAGTATCGCTTTCGTAATCTTGTTTTCATTTCTTCATCAGAAATCTTCTTTTGTACATGTTCTGAAAAGAAAAAAAATCTAAATACGACACACTAATTTTGCATGTAGAGTATTTCAATAAATCGCTTTAATGAGCATAAATCGACAGCTCATTTATATTAATTAAATATTTTTTAATCACAGTTTGATTTTTAGTACTTTTGCCTATCCAATTTCATATATTATTAAACCTTTTTAAATAAACTCTTACGTGTTACTCTAGTCGGTCTTGGTGATGTAAAAATATTTGTTGTCGCCGCCATTGACAGCAATTCTACTCTTCTGTCTTTTCTTAACTGCCGTAAATGTTGTATCTGCGAGATATACTGACGTCTAGTTTCAACATTATCCGCAAAACGGGGATTGTTAGACAATAAATAATCCTATTTTTAAAACAAAAAAAAATGTTACTACAGATGTCCCAAAAAAATAAAATGGAATATTGTAAGCCGGTATAAAAAAGATTGACATTAACCTGCAAGCTACTTTTCTTTCCGCTGTTTAATTTTCGTGGCTGCTCTTTTTTACAATTACAATCACATCTTTTCACTGGGCGTTGAGAACCATCGCAAGCACAGCCATTTCTTCTTGATGCTTTTCCCCGTGATCGAGAGCTCAAAGCATCGAAATTTCCATCTATGCTTCTGACCTCGCCATTTACATTACTGCACACGTCCTCGTCTCTCTCCTCATTCTTATCGTCATCGATGAAAGATAGTTCGTAGGCTACTGCTTTCGGATAATTCTTGGGGGTACAGTCACATGTTCGATCCTTTTGGTAGACCATACCACAGATACGACAGCATTTGCATTCGCTCGCCGATGAACTATTGGTGCGTGCACTGTGTTTCGGGCTAAAAATTGAAAATAGGAAGAATATTAAGAAAAGTTAACATTTTGAAGTTATCAAGTTTTATTTCTAATTTGTTTTTCAATAAGAGGATGTAATTTATTTTATAGCAAATCGAAAGAAAAAAATATCAACAATATTTATCTGCAAAGAATTACTGTAAAGCTCACCTAACGGTTCTCTTCGCTCGATCTTTCACTGTATTACCGCAAGAGCAATTGTGAAAACCTTTTTCTCTACCGAAATCATGTAAATAATATGGTTGAGACTTCTTATGGGCATGATGACTACATTCCATTCGTGCGCTCCGCGCTTCCTCCGATTGTTTACATTCACAGGCACAGCCTGCATTTGTGGTATTCTCAAACAACCTTTTTTTAGAAGGTGTCTTATCACTTAATTGTATCTTTTCGAAATTGCACACCAACTTATTTTCACCTTTACAATCTTTTGAACATTGACACAACAATTCTGAAGCTTTGTACCTTCTACACGAACACGTTGGATCTATAACAGAATATTTAATAAGGATAATTAATAAAAATACTGTTAAGTAGCCAATAAAAGAATTGTAAAAATAATTATGAATATTTTTTAATTATTAGTCCACGGATTAAATTTCTATTTTAAAAAAACCGTAGCAAAAATAAAATACAGATAACAAAATACACAAAATACAAACCTAAACAATAATGTTGATCACATGTTTGACTCGCCATTGTCGATTTCATCGGGCTGTCCGATTTTTTATTTTGATCCACTTTTTCATTAACGATACAGGTACATTTTAATTTATTTGAGTTCAGTTGATTTTTAGTTTCTTTTACAGCTTGTGAGTCATTGTACACAGACTTGGCTCCAGTCTGAACATCGCGTCTATCTCCATTCGTATGCAAACGGTATGGTTGTTGTTGTGAGAGATGTTTCGATTTACAGTGCGAACATACTCGTTCAGAGCAGGTGCAGTTTAATATTGGAGCAGTATTACTATGAAGTGGGCAGTCGTGATATATCTATAAATATATGATACAAAAAGAAATTGATTTTTATTATCTGTTTGGTTGTTTATAATAAATAGATCATTAAAAAATAATATAAAAAAATTATATGTGTAAGCCAATTTTAAACTAAAATAAAAAGGTAAAGATAAACTATTTTTTACCTCAGCAACAGGTGAAGTAATTGTAGGAAATGGTATCCTAGATGTTTGCACACAGGCATCAACTAATTTTATATTAGGACTATGAATTCTTGCAGAGACGATCTCACTGCCTGTTCTCGAATAGGCGGCTGAACTTTCTGCAGCCGTTTGTGTACAACTATTACGCTTTTTTAATCGTCTTACAGAGCTTATACCCGTCGGTGATGGGCAGTTGGCAAGATTACAGTGAGACGACCATTGTTTACTTAATTCCCCATCTTCGCCAGCAATGTCACCGTTTTGGTGATGACTCGGAGGTAAAGGTTTTTGAGATTTCGAACTCGACTGTTTCGTTTTCCGCGGAGATGATTTACTCGGTCTCTCGGGTTTCGTCTTTGGTTGTTCAAGGAGTTTTTTGAGATTCGATAAGTGGCTGATTTCATTGGTTATCCAAATGAGCTGGTTACGTTTTTCCATTTCAGCGTAGGAAACGAGCTTTGAATCACCAGATTCTGAATTGCTGCAGCGCCGCATTTGATATCTGCGTTCAGACATTGTTGTAGGTAAACGCCAATCTGCGCTATTACTAGCCTCGTTACTAGACTCTACAGGGCTCCGTCTAAAAAGGGGAAAAAGAATAAAACGAATAAATAAATTGATTGGAAAAATCTTTTAACAATGTGATTTTCATAATAGTAATAATAATAATAATAATAATTTTCATAATAATAATAATTATAATAATACATATCAAAGAGAAATACAAATATTGTTGAAAAGGTAACATAGTGTCTGGAAAATCAATTTTGTACATTATTCAAACATCGATGATATTAGAATTATTATTTTTATTATTGATTTCAAAATGTACGCTGTTTATATTATATTATTTGATTTTTCTTATGTATTCATGGTAAACACAAATATTAATTTTTTTAACTAGCCCTGACAATTTGATTTACTTACAGTAACATTTCTTTTTTACCTGCTATTAACGACAGCATCTAAAAGCGCTCTATTTTGATCCTGTGGTGAACTGTTGGTAGTAGAAGTTATGTACATTTCTTTCACTTTATCGGTTTTACTGTAACCACGCTGAGGTAGGAAACATTCAGAGCTTTCGCTTTTATTAGTCGGCGTATTACTACTGCAACGCCTATCACAATCGTCTACTCTCAACCCCATTCTTGCTTTTCTACCGTCCATCACAGTCCTATCTGTATTCCTATCAAATTTGTCACTATTGCTACTCTCTATCTCCGCTAAAAATGTAAATAAAAAAATTATTAATTTTGTTGGTGATAAAAAAGTTACCAAATATAAATAATAAATATAAAAGAATATCAATACTATTGCATACTATAACATGAATGCTATTTTCAAAAATAAATTATTGTTCTTCTAGAATGAAATTATGCTTACCAGGGACACTAATCATATTCTTCATTACTCTTTGTTCGTTTGATGGTGCCGATTTCTTAGGGCTTTTCTTCTTTTGAGACGGTTTCCAATCGTCAGATGAATCTGTAGTATTTTTCGCTAAAGCTTGTATGATTTCTGTCCTGTACACTTTATTCCTTGCATCCGCTGGATTCCAGGGAACGTTCTCTTCAAGATTGCGTTCAATCTTGTCGTCCGTATACTTAGCAGTCACAAGTCGCTTAACTACATGATGTATTAAGCGTTTTTTCACTTGCTTATCCAGTTTGTTCGCATCCACGAGACTTTTCAAAATGTTAACGCTCCGCTCGAGATCGCGTACGAGACTGTCCGAATCACCCCATAGTTTCTCGTCGATACTTGAACTAGTGTTGGGCATTGTAGAGTTGGAACGACCCGTATCCACTGAGGACACCTGACTTGTGCTACCGTTGGGTACATTCTCATAGATGTGACCTAGAAATAATGTTAATTACAGCATACTAAATATTATTAAGTTTATCATAATTTTATTAAAATGCATAATAAGCGTTGATTAAATGAGCATAACGAAAATTAATTTGATTTTGTTATTAATTACTTTTGTAGATTGCAATCAGAAAATTATTTCTGTCAGATTTTCAATAAATTTAAATATATTTATTACGAAAAAAAAATTATTACCTGGAAAATATTCGAAGCTATTCGCTCTGCCGGTGACATTTTCAGTATCATCGGCTTGAGGTGTCAAAGACGCATTTTGCGAAGAATCCGAATCGCTATCTTCTTCTTTCTCATTCTGTTCTTGTTCTTTCATATTTGATCTATCTCTTGAGCTGTTTGCCTTTGAACTCTGAACTTTGTATGTACTTTTAGGATTTTTTAAAATGGAATTCAATGACCTTGAAGCTAGGCTCGCAGCTCTTTTTGGAAGTGGGGGTTTCTCTTCATCCTTTATAGCAACACAGTAAGCATTATTATTATTATGTAATTCGAAAAAACATATTTTAATCTGTCAATGATGCATACCATTTTGTAAATTTTTATTTTATTTCATATATTTTTTTTAATAATTTAAAAACTAGAAAAAATAAAATTTACCTTTAGCACAGAAACTTGCACCCCGACAGACTCTTGCGCGCAGATCCTCATGCTTGTCTGTATAAGCTTATTGCACATGGTGGGTTTGTTATTCACTACCGTCGCGATGGAAGACGTCGAGTTGAAGATCAGCCGCGGCACAGCTTTCTCGTTGCCGCACAAATTCAACTCGCTCTGACTTCGCTTCAACGGCAGTTTGGCCGTCGGCGACGCCAGCAGATTCATCGACGAGCTCTTCTTTAGTGGTGTCGCGGCATCCTCATTCTGCACGTCTCTGGAGGAACTCGACGCTGTGGCAGACGACGGCGGATGTGCCTTCGAGCATGATTGCGAGTCTTCCGTGGGATACTTCAGCGCCTGGGGATGCTTGAAGACGTTTGCCGATTTTGGAGTATCGACAACATCGATCGCGTTCTAAAGAAAAAAGTTGGAATAATGAAAATGATAAGAAATAGTAGATAAAGTAATAAATATCCTAATAAAATGAGAAATATTAATAATATTCTAAATTAATAGTTCTATAATTAGTTGATAAACTAACACTTTTTACTTATCACCTAAAAAACCAACTAAGGCACCTGTGGGTTTTGCAACCATTGATATGCTTTAAC
Organism: Torymus sinensis; assembly: GCA_030522985.1. NCBI lineage: Eukaryota > Metazoa > Arthropoda > Insecta > Hymenoptera > Torymidae > Torymus > Torymus sinensis. Next base: position 21,353 of record JAPYZP010000905.1, on the reverse strand, counting down.
CGTTTTCGCACGTCGAACGTAGCCATAACTTTCAAAATCATTCAAGTTGCATGTATTTTATGGTTATATTTATAGTGCATACGTATTCGTTATTACTGCATCGATATTTTAAAACAAGTAATAAACAATTAAAACAGTCAATTTTTTAATTTTGCGAAGTATACTTCAGTTAATACGGTCGAATAAAAAGAATACTTAATTCTATTATGTGCATCAATATTTTTCTTTCCTTCGACTAAATTATAAAGTAAAAAAATAATAATTTTGTCAACGAAATACGAATTTTTAAAAATTATTGGTATTGTAAGTACACAAAACTATTGTACTTTCACGCGAAAATCTGAATAAAAATAAATATTTATATATTAGCAAAATTGTGGAAAACAAGAACAGGACTTACACTTAGACGATATATTATATTGTCTATTCTTCTTAAGACAGCTATTATCTGATCCATTTCAAAAACTAAACATTAAAAAAAGCAATCCTCTTTAAAAAAAAACCATTTATTCTGAGATATCTATACGAAAAGTAAGTACTATCTTTACGTTCAGTTCAATTTTGTTTCGAAGACTCGCCAATTTACCCTACATTTATTTACAAACAATCCTAATTACACCTATTCTCGGGCTTCCGCGCCAAACAATCGAAGCGGCGCATATGACGTACCTTTAACAGTTCCTTTCTACTCTTCGCGGCAGCGGCAAGCACCTCATCTGTATTTATATTGTGGCCGGCGATGATCCCGGGCAGATGGTTCTTAACGATGGGTGTGATCTCAACCTCGCTATCGCTGCCGGAGCCGTTCCCGGGACCGCCGAGCGGCGTCGAGCTGGCTTCGGGTTTGCGGCCGGCGAACAGCAGCGACGGCGTTTTGCCGAAACCTGCGTCGGTTCTGGTGCTGGTCAGCGAGAGCACGGCTGCGGTGACGGTCGTCCTGATCGAACCAGGCGACTGTTGCTGCTCAGTAGTACCCTCAGGATCGAGTCTCAAGGCGGCGGAGCAGCCACGAGCCAGGGCCATGCGCTCGATGGTGCTGAAGTGACGCTGCCCGCCGCCGCCACCGCTGAGCCGTTCAGAGGCGTTCGCATAGAGGTAACCGACGTCGGCGCCGCTGTCCCACTCGAGGGGCTTGAGCGAGGCGACGCTCGAGGTGGGTGAAGAGATCTTGCGCTCGGCAGCAATAGACTCCGACGTCGGGCACGGTGACGTCTGCGGCGGCGATGTCTCCGTGCTCTTCTCCTCGGTTATGATGATCGCCTGCGTGCTCGTCGTCGTTGAATGGTGCTGGTACTGGTCCTGCTGCTGCTGCTGCTGCTGCTGCTGCCTGTCCGAACGCGGTGAGATCTGGGGCTCTGTCATCGACTGTTGGAAAAAGGCAGTTTATTGTAGGCATAATTCATGTGAGATATTTCAAGTTTAAAAATTATGTACGGATTTGTTTATATTTTGAATCTTAGGAAAAAAAAAAAAAAAAAAAAAAAAATAAAAATATAAAAAAAAAAAAAAAAAAAAAAAAAAAAACTAGTGAGTTTTTAACATTTTTATAGATTTATTATAGAAAATTAAATCATTATCCATGTTTATAATAATTATTAAATTGGACAAAATCGGCTGTGTGAAAGTATAAACCGAATATTAACTTTCGTTGTTTTTTTTACTTATCGGTAAACTTAATTTCGATACAAGCCCCATTTTTTATATTGTTAAATATTTTTGCATGTTTTTTATAAAATTTTTATTTGACGAACGCCATTAAATATTTTTTCGTGAATTGATTTTTCAAGTGTCTGTGAATGGTGCGATTTATACGACGCTTGTTAAGTACATTTTGTCATTCTATATAGTTCAGCACGCTTCTGGCTTAAATGTACATTGGCACGAAGGGATGCGGATAGATTGCGCTAAATCCCGTATTTTTATTTCGCTGTCAAAGCTCCTGCCTTTGTTAGCCATCAAATCGACTGGTGAAAAATATTTCTTGAGTGTAAATAATTGTTTTTACAAATTTAAGTTTTATGTTACATCAACAAATTTTTTTGATGTATACAAAACAATATTTATAATTAATTAAATGCCAAATTGGTAAGTTTTTTATGCGGTAGAAGAAACCGTTCGTAGCTATATTGAAGACACTGGTAGTAAAATTGAATACACTGTGCCATAATGTAAATCATATATAAGTATATAGCAAATATAATTTTATAATTCGTAAAGGAATAATTTAAGTGTATATCTACGCGCGGTTATCGTAAATAATAAAACTAACTTATTCTTGATTTTTAATGTCTGTGGAAATAAAATTGCGTTGTATAACGCTCACGATAGAAAATAATCTAATTCTGGGAATATTTCCTGCTTATTATCGGTACGACAATTTGACGAAAAAAGAATGGTGACAAGAGTACAATTTACAAAAAAGAACTGAAAACTCCAATTTAAATTCGTTGCAAAGAGTTTGCTGTGTAATTTAAAGTATACTTACCATTTAATATATAAACAATATATTTAATTTTATTTCTTCTTAATATTCCACCATTTTTTACGCATGAACATTATAACAAAAAAAGAAAATCATAAAGGAAAAAGAAAATGGAAATGTTTTATAGCAATTCCATTATGTTCTAGTGTAAGCAAAAAGCTTAAAGCAACTATTATTTTTACTTTATTAAGATATTTTTTTTTATAACTAAATAAAACTATTCATTAGTTATGGAAATAATATTTTGTCAGACAAAAATGGTACTAATCCAAAGCAATAAAACGACAATTGTGTTTAAATAAATATTGTATTAAATAAATCTATAGCAGTCAAATAATCCAATAGATTGATGTGTATTACTGATATAACTAATCTGTATATCCTTTATCTATATATGTAAAATTGATACCTAACAATATTGAGTGAAATATCAATAAATCTGAAGCATACACGTATTAATATACCTTAACATAAACAGATGATGTGTCAGTAGAAGAAGACTGTCCGATCAACGGAGGTCTAACCCAACGTCTACGTTCCTTAGGAAGGTATGACGGCAAGTTGTAATCCGGCCCAATACAATTTTGGCTGCTAGATATGTACGTAGGGCTTAATTCATAAATACTGTAATAATACTTGGCACCCTCTGCTGCTCTACTAGTTGAGGTTGAAAAATACTGACTTAAGTTCGTGTTCTGTGAGTACCTAAGAAAATTTTTTTAAACTTTAATATTACCAGTTTTATAAAATAAATTGAAATTATCACTTATATAATAAGAAATATAATATCAAAGATAACTGAAAGTTTTTTTATACATCAACAAGGAACTTTGATAATTCCTAAAAATTTAAAAAACTATATATTTGACTGAACAGTTTCTTTTAGAAATGAAATATTGAGCCAAACATTGTTGCATGCTACCAATATGAAAAATGCATTGGAACTCGTAAAATATTTTCTCAAAAGCACAATATTCATAGCAGCAACAATTTGACCAAACAACTCCTTAGATGAACGAACAACACTTACTTCTGATAATACTCCATCACTTGTGAGGATAGTGACCTGTTGGCAGTCAACGGCACCTTGGCCTGCTGACCCGCAGAGGCTGTTGCACTGGCAGCAGCAGCAGCTGTAGCAGCGTTGACCAGCCGCCAGGAGTTGCTGGCCGCTGCTGCCGCTGCGGTACTCGCTGCCGACTGCCTCGACGATGATCTCTCTCTTCGACTCTTCCCCTCCTGCTTCTCCTGGCTTCTCCTCTTCCTACGACCGTTGCGCTCGAGGCTCGACTCCGAGTCGTAGTCCATAGTTTCTCTTACCACCCGGGGCCTGACTGTCCCCCTCACATCTTCGCCTCGACCCGCAAGCTACTGTTTCCAGTGCACTGGTCAGCCTCGAGATCCTGGCACCCCCGTCGGCGCACATAACGCGAGAAATATCCGTCCCTTGAACCCGAACCCTTTCTTCTGACCTCTCTCCTTCTCACAGAGTCTTCTCTCACTCACTAAGTATCGTATCGCGTCTATCACTCACACATACAGACGGATCAGCAGTCGAAAACAAACAACGCGAGTGAGGTTAGGGGTCTTACACTGCGGAGTGCCCGCGGACGACGACGCTACTTATTATGGGCGCGAACGCGCGGGCGATGCGCAGTTTCCACACCCGGATGACACCCGCGGAGACGCGCACCCGGCGCGGCACAGACAACGGCGATAGCGAGACGCGCGCGCGATCCGATACCTGCGGCCAGTATATAGGTGCGTCGCACTGCACCCGAGAGAGAGCGAGCGAGGATATTCAAATTATTGTTTACATGTCCGATCACTCGCTATATACTACCTATATACAATATAAGTATTCGCGCTCTCTCCCCGCTGCTCGCTCTTGGCGGTCGTTCGAAAAACGTCTGTTTGGGAGAGACGCCGTGATAGAGAGAGAAACAGATATACTGAATATACTGCTACACAGCACGCGCACCCGTCTATATATATACATTTGTACTACTACCGTACGGTACTACGCACGGAGTCACCAGCGAGGGCGAGGGTCCCACCAATTCGGCCCGTAGTAGAGTCTTCGCGCCACAAAATGGCGACGCGCGACGAGTCAATTTCTGCGTCGCCGTTAGTGCGTTCCCCTCGCCGTCCGTCTCTACTTCTATCATCGAATGTGGTGGATAAGGATGGACGCGTACGGAGACGAGAATGCGAGTAGACTCGACGATGAGATCCAACGTTCAACGGTTGTAAGAGGCGAGGACGTGTGCGATTTTGCGTATGTGTAAGTATGTACTGGAGTATTATACGATGGAAATTGCTGACGGTCGCAGAACGACGATGTTAAGTCGAGTGGAAAATCAGAAAGCTCTGGAGGGAGATATTTTTGAAGAGCATATCAAGTTACGAGTAACTTTTTTTTCCGTTTGCAGATGGAACCATCATTAATAATGATGCAATAGAGCTCATGAAAACAAATAATTAATAGCTTGAAGGAAACATAATGCAAATATGCTCCAAAATGTATTTCGGAGCACGATCATTTCCTCCGCAGCTTCGTCACCCATTTGGCTCGAAGTTTCATATATTTTTAAGTATAGGTACCTACCAAAATAGGAACAAAGGCGGAAATCGCACACATTTATATTTCGTCCATTTTGAAGTATAAGTAGTATGTTCCAAACTATATTGAAAAAGTGTCTTTTTAAAATATAAATCAATTAAGAAATCTTCAACATATTCCTCGGAAAATGAAAAAATAAACTAAAACTAAAAAAAACGTGGTTTAATTTTTTGTTTTTTTTTTTTTACATTGAAAAGTACTACTTAGTTCGCTTGAAAGTTACGTTAGTAAGTATTCAGAGCATTATAGGCACCGCGATTCTATATTCTATTTGAATTCATGCAGACCACCTGCACTGATCGAATTTTAATCTTAATTACCTATATTATCTTAATTACCTATATTATCTTAATTGCCTTAATTATCTTCAAAAATTTTTGTTTTTTACTCGAACGGAAGAATGAAGTTTAGAAGCCGACTCCAAATTGTAAACTGCTCAAATTTTGAGAGTTATAAACCCAATTTATGACGATTTTTTTTTAATTTGAGGAATGAATTCCGCGTAGTTTTGGGTTTGATGATTATTTTGGATGTAAACTGCCTAATTGTTTCAGTTTATCGTTGCTTTGAAGTTCTAAAAAATGTCTACTTCGCCTTTGATTATTATATCTAATGTACATGAACAATATATAATTATTATTAAATTTAAAAGTGTCAAAGTTCGAGCCGTATGAAATTTGTGTTTCATGTAAAACTTTGAAACCTTCATTTTCAAAATAGTTTTAGGTAAACGAATATTCGATCAATGATGACGGCTTGCATGAATTCTAATGAAATCGCCCTAGGTAAACAATTTGTGATCAATAAAATCAGTATTGGTCAAATATAAATCCAACATAAAACGAGTACAGGTAATAAGATTCATTAATTTTTTTTTATTAAAAAAAAATACTCCGAATTGTTTTAAATCTTATGTACCGACAACCAATACTATAGTCCAATTTATAGTATAGTGAACTGCCGTGCACTGCACAATTGTCAAATGTAAAAAGATGATGATTAATTATAAGTTCGGACTTTCATTCAAATCGCTAAAAGCATGCTCTATCAAACTAACATCAATCAACATATATTTTATAATAATTAATACGGCAAACTTTCAAAACCTTGCAGACTGGCCGTCCAATACTCGACGAGCGCGAGAAAAGCTCGCTCCTATTATATGCGTGCGGCTCATCTCATGCAAGGCCGCGCGAAAACTACGAGTCAAATAAAAGAAAAAAAAGGGCGCACATGCGCGCAAGAGCACATGCCGCTCGGCAGGCTCGCCTGCAGCTGCGGCGGACGCGCGCAGATCGACGACAACGCCAGCTACAGATGACTTCACGTGCTAATATGGTGGGCCCCCGCACGACACCACGTTCCTCCCGAGAAATTCTACTGCAGAGCCGCAGTAGTAGTGGCCGCCTTCGCGCGCGCAGCATCTGTACCCTCGGCGCTCGAGAGCCGACTCCGATAAGCCATCATCGAGTACGCAGCCGCTGCCGCATGGCCCCCGTAATATTGTTCTTGGACAGGAGCTCGTGAGGAGGGACATCGCGCGCCCAATATACGTATATACTTCGCAGACGTCTCGTCGCGCAGGCACGCAGATTCGTCGATATTCAGAGACCGAGGCACACACATCGTCGACATGGACGACTGGGGTGAGTGTGCCACTGCTGCTGCTGCTGAAACCGCTGCTGCTGTAACCGCGACGCCCACGTCGCTGCTGAAATATGCTGCTAATCGCCCCATGGCTTGCTCTTCCTCTCTGTTGCAGATTCGGACAAGATCGAGGCGGATTTCGACCAGATGGCGATGCGCTCCAACAAATGGGAGGGCGAGGACGAGGAAGAAGAAGTCCTGGTACGTCACTTGGCCACATTCTCTCCTCACATGCATTCCTTTCTCTTTATATATCTCATTCGCTCTCTCTCCCTCTCTCTTTCTCGCGCTCCTTCGCCTTCCGCGGCACATACGGCTGCACTCTTTTTTTAGAGAAAACACGCGTGCGTGATCCGATTACATATTATGCGCGCGTGGCCGCGCGCGTGTGCGTGATTTTTGCACACGCAGGTGCGCGCCCGCGCGCGGACATAACCTGCGAAAACGCGCGCGCACGCGTGCAGCAGCAACGCGAACTTTACTTTTGCCCTGCGGCGCGCTGGGAGTGAGAAATGCTGCCACATGGTCAACTCTCCGTGGCCCTTTCGTTTTTGCCTGAGCGCACTATTATATGCCGCCGCCTTATGGTTGCACGCTTTTCGCAGGATTGCACGAAATCTCGAGATTCGAGATATTCTTGTGAGCTCAGTTTTCGGAGCTCAGTTTATTTGTTGCTGCAATGAGCGGCCTGCGGATTATAGGTTTTGTAGGACAGTTAGGGAATCAACGGTCGTACGAGAGAATCGTAAATCGATTAACATATTTGGGGTCTAGAGCTACCAAAATTATCGCTCATGATGCAATGAGTAGTTGTCATTATGAGGAAAGGTACCTTGTACACTGACAGCTGTCTTCAAAAATTCTTTATAGTTCTCAATTTTTTATAAATTACCAAAGTACTTTACTCAAGAGTTCCAACTGTCAATATTTTTTAGTGGTCACTCTTAATAACACATGTGCGAGTCAATGCTAAAAAGAATTATAAACTAATTGTATAAAAAATTGCCAATGCATTAGAGTAAATGAAAAATTTGTTCCATATTCTAAATTAAACAATTTCTCACCTTCTGATTATGTGAAGTAGAAAAAAAATCAATATCATTTATAGAATTTAATACAATTATCATATTGAATCAATAAATATATTTATTAAAATTGCTTTAAGATATGACCAATAAAATAGATGTGCTATGTATAAACCAAACGTAAATTCAAATCTTTTTGATTTACAGTAACATTACTTTTATCTTTTCATATAAACTATTACAGTCATAACAATATTAATAGTATGAAAACTAAATTATTCATGTTCAAATAATATTACTAAAAAGAATCAGTTATAAAATTAAAAAAAAATCAATGGTAAATTATAAAAATCTTACAATATAAGCAAGCAAATATTTAAAATACAAATATAAATTTATTAATATTGAATTATAGTTCACATTTTGAGGATTAAAAAATATAATGATCTGATATAACTTTAAAAAGTTTAAGAAATTTTATACTTTATTTCATTTTTTCAGACTTTTTATCAAGTTTTTTACTATTATTATTCATATCATACATTTTTACACTAAAATTCATAAACTTATAGTGTTAATTAAATATCTTATAAAATTTTAATCACAGGAAAGCTGGGAAGACATGAATGAAGAAAAGAAAGATGTTGAAAAACCAGCAGAAGTTCCAAAAGCTAAACCAAAACCGAAGAAAAAATTAGCAGAAATAATTGAAGAGAAAGAGGTTTGTAAAATAACAAATATAGTCATGATATTTAACAATTAGAATTTTGCGATGGAAACTAAATATCAAGTTAATTATAGAAAAAAGCACGAGAAGAAGCTGAAAGGAAAGCAAAGGAAAAGGAAGAAGCCCTTACACCAGAAGAGAGAAGAGCTGAAATGCTCAGACGACAAAAACTCCAAGAAGAAGCTGATCTGCGACTTGCTATGGAAACTTTCGGTTTGTCAAACCTTGTAGACTTTAGTAATCGCAAACCTCAAAAAGAAAAAAGCGAAAAGAAATAATACTAACTGTACGAATTTCTCTCTTAATATACTGAACTGAAGAGATAAAAAATCACCAAGTGATATCAATTTATTGCAGAATTTCACTTGAATGAAAGGCTCGAGCAAAATCAATTTTCTGTCTCTTAAACTTTATTATAAAGTGTCTGTGATTTTTATTAAGTCAAGGCTTATACAGATAAATTATATGACTATTCTGCTCAATTTTATTTTCTAAATACTTGGTAATATTCATTGTAAGACAAATCATAGTGTTATTGTGCTAAGCATAAGCTTGGCTTTATTACTAATACGTTTTAAATTATAATAATCCTAGAGAAAAATTTTAATTAACAATTGCTTGTACATAATTATGCATCAGCGTTTTCAAATTTGATTTTTGTATAAACTATCAGTTTGTTTGATAATTAATTTAATAACTTATTGAGTTTATTTATTTAATAAAATTAAATAAGATCATACTTCTAAATAAAATAATTAAAATTTTTCTCTCAGATTGTCGAAAGTAAGGTTTTTTAGAACTTTGACTTAATTATTAAATGATAATTATTACATTGGCACAACGGTAATGAAAAGAAATGAGCCATATCGAAATAAATGCGACGATCGTATACATGCGATAATTTTTTTCATTCTAATATTTACGTGTAAATGTTAAATCAAGCAGTATTGTAAACGATATTTAATGAGCTAACTTTTATTTTAAATTAACTACTCATCTCATTTAAGAATTGCATTTTAAATTTTGAATTACGTAATACGAAATTATTTTTTATGATACTTCGAATTTTGATCGAGCGTCGGGAATCAATATACGTACATGCGAGATATATGAATAATTTTCACTACTACGACTTTACTAATATAACGACTAAATTTATTAACAATGTTACTGTATTTCAATAAAAGTTACTATTTGATGAAAGAAACCGTTGTGTCCAATTCAGTTCTTGAATAACCTGGCTTTATTCTGATATAAAACTGCAGTCCTATGGGAACTGGTAAAAAATTATCTTTAAATATTTTTTTAGTTTAACACACTACATGACTTACTTCAAAACTAAATTTTGCAATTATTCACAGTAATAATAAATAATTCACAAGTAATATATATATATCCAGTCTTTACTGATGTTCCAATCTATATAAAATTTTCTTTTTGATTAATCATAATATACATATTTCAAGCATGAAAATATTCTTTAATATATATATTTTTATTTTTGCAAAACAATTATTTATTATATAATAAAGTTTGAAAGAACATTAAATGCTGTGAATTGAATTAAATTCTTTCTCTTTTTCAAAGGGGTGACGGCAGGAGCAAGTGGTATTGATGCTATGATGCCAACCAATGCTACTGAATTCCAAGAATTCGGTGATGCTCTTATGGATAAACTGAATCAGTTCAATAAGCATGCAGATTATCCAATATTTGCAGAGGAATTAATAAAGAATATATCATTAACACGTAAGTAAATTAACGTTCTAGAAATAGAAAGAGTTATAGTACTAAATAAATCTATGATGAATGTAAAATTAATATATTCATAATTCTTTTACTTTTAGTTTCAGCGAATTCTTTAAGGAAAGTGAAAACTCTCATAGATAGCTTGCATACTGAAAAGGTGAAAATGGAAAAGGAAAAAGCGAAAAAGAACAAGGGCAAAGGCAAAGCAAAATTGAAAATTGAGGGTGAAAGTGATTTTGGTGATTTGAGCGTGTATGATAACGAATATGATGACTTTATGTAGCGATTTTGTACTGCTTTGTACATTCTAGTCGCGCGATAACACAAACATACACACTCGTAATAAAATAATAACAGAATCGCAACCGAGTAAATGTAAACATAACTGTTTACTATACAAAGATTTGCGATAAGTTTGCAACTACAAGATTAATTTAATACAGAAAATAGGCGTAGCGATTTTCGTTGATTTTAATGAAAGTTTTTTATGATGCCATAATTTTGTTATTATTAATTATTTTAAAAAATTGGTAACTGAAAATTTTCTTTATCGTTTTTACTTAGTGAAAAATAGCATTAATAGTAAACATTAAAAGAATTATCTGAGATAATTTCAACAATTGCAATGTACTATAAATCAATTTTATAAAATAACTAGTTATAACGTTAATTTGGCACAAATGAGAAAAAAAATAACGAAAGATTCGAACGTTTGATTGACACGTAGTTTTTTCAGTATGTCAACATGCCAACGTTAAATGAGTGTACTAATTGCGGAAGAAATATACATAAGTGCTATAGGCTTTGTTACGAGAAAATTTGTAAATAATCTCTTTCTCCATTCACATCAACGCATCTTGAATTATTGATTATACACATAAGATTATTATCAATTCAAGTTTGTTTTTTCGTCTGACTTTGTTTAGTGTATTTACCAAGTTAATACGGTTACATTCTGGAGTATGAGAAATTTTAAAATCAATGTTACTGAAACATTATTAAGCAGGTTGTATAAAAGTATATATTGCTGCGCTTAAAAAGTACCACCGAGGTAAAAAGAAAGGTGTACGGACTAAACCTATTCGAAAAACATGTGCTAGTATGGATCCGATTATCGGCACCATCACTGAGTCTTAAAATATTGCTGCTGATATTATATGCTCGATTGTATTTTAAAAAGCGTTTTCTTTTTTTATCTGGTGCAAGTTAAGTTTAATACATATAATAAAATTAAGTTGAACATATGTTCTTTTTAATTTAAAAAAAAAAAGAAAAAAAAGTGTGCATTGTCATTTTGTCACGTCACAAAATGAAAATAGAGAATTGTTTTAGTTTGATACTTTGGCTTTTTACATCTCCAGTTTCTGTCATACATTTAGATAAGTCAATTTTTCTTACGTCTGAAGAAAATTAAAAATCTAGGAATCTAGATAATAGATGATTGGTAAATACCATAAATGTGTAGAATTTACTTTAAATTTTAAAAACTTTCCACGTACTTGTACAATATGGATATATCTTTAGACAAGAGGCACACATGCCAGGACTGGAGATAAGTTGGTTTTGAAAGATTATATTCCTAAATAAAAGTTGATCATAAAAAAATTTGTTATTTTTATTTATCTTTTTCTTCAAATAAAAATAGGTTTTTACATTTGTCAATTAAAACTTTCATTATACAAGAATATTTTTTGTTCATATTCCATGCTATACATAGGTACATTTCAAATTTGAAGAGCCAACTTCCTTATTTATAATGATACAAAAGATGTGGTTCAAATTCTGAATTTTTCAATCATAATAATTTTTACCACTTAGAAATTTAATTTACTAGAGATACAGTAAAACTAAACACGTTATGATATGAAAACATTTTTTCTATACATATATTATGAAAAATAGCAACACATTATTAAATAGCCCTAAAAAATAAATGATCTAGGAGGAACAGTCTATTACATATTTACAAATTTCATTAGCAAGTTGAATTCGATGTTCATGGATTTAAATTTAACTTTGCAGCTTCTTGTCTTATTACAGATATCAACTCTTGGTTTATCAAAAAAATGAATCTTAATCCAGCAATCTAAATAGAAAAAGAAAATTTTTTAATTAATTAATTGATTGATGTAAACTTTATTAAAGAATAGAGTAATGAAAAATTAAGTTAATTTTTCCTTAAAATTTTTATTTTCATATGTAGTTTTTTATATCTAAAATTTAATTCGCGGCTAATACCGTATATAAATTTTGCGTGAAAAAAAAATCAAATAAGGTAGTTCATGACCCCTCAGTAATAGTTCTCAACCGATTTATTTGATAGTACAAGGTACAGAACTTAAAAGATTAGAAATAATAATTGACCACGACTGCCTTGCTTTTATATATATATATATACACACACACACACACACACACACACACACACACACACACACACACACACACACACAGTCAAACTATGTATATGAAAATATTTTTGATCTACACATAGATATATTGTGAACACACCTTCTTCTAAACTCCGTATTTAAATAACTTGAGAACGAAACTGAGTTTAATAAATATATTACAATAACGGTAATTATGTGTTTTCTGTCCTTATTGTAAGCAGTTTTTTCTACTATTAATCTACTATTTACTAATCAGTATGCAGGTATTGCACATTAAAAACTGTAGCTTTAGAACTTTATATACAAATTTGGGATCGTGAGACTGATCTCAAATTTATCTCAATTATACTTAATATTTATTCCAAATTTTTTATTGATCATAAGAAAACGCGATTTTCGGGTGAACTACCTTAAGGTGACCGACAATAACAAGAACCAGTTTTTCTCATTAAATTTTCAATTTTAAGAATAGTACATAACGCAACTAGTGCGCAAAATAGGTCGTCCCCGCAGGAGTCGAGTTTGTCAAAACGACAAAAGAGACGAGTGCGGGTGATGACCCACTGTTCACGTGTTGTGTATACTATTTTTCCTAACGAGTTGCGCAGAGTTTGATTTTGCATTCGTAGTCCTGTACTAAATCTACGTGTTAGAGTTTTTTTCTGGAAATTGAAAAGTGAAAGAAAAAAACGGGTTCCTGCAATTATAGGTACTAGAAATATATTGTTTTCCAACAATAATTGTAATTTCTTAGTAATTGAATAGAGTACTCTGTCAATTTTAATTATAAATTCATACCTCAATAACACTGTTATTATTAAGTTTCATTTTATTTCCGGCAAGTATGGGTCGACTATCAACAAAAATTGGTCGTTTGCCTTCTGAAGATAAAAAGAAATCTCCGTTATTTCTTAGACGAATAGTACCTTGACGTCGTGAAATTTTCCATGCTGGTCCTTCTAATGTTAAATCAACATCCACACTATGATCTTTTGTTGAACGACCAACAGTAATCTAAGCACAAGTCAATTTTTATTAAATTTCAAATCAGTAGGATTAAATTTTTATTGAAGATGACAAGTGTAAAATTATTTAATTTAATGTTCAAAATCTTACCTCCCGCGATCTCATTAAATATCTGACAAGTCTTCCTCGTAATATAGCTAAAGTCTGATTATCAAAATCTGGTTGATTATTACCAGTGACATTGTCTACGAGTACTTGCCATCTTCCTAATTCATTTTCTAGCATTCTTATTTCTTTTTTATTTTTTCTGTCTGTGATTTGCAATTCACTATCAAGAACTTCATCTTTCTGATCAACCAACTCAGCATCATTAATCATATCTTCTGCATCTGAGAAATTTAAAACACTTTCCCCTCTAGGTAAAGTTTGAACTGATTGATCAGGAAGTAAGTGATACTGCTTCATTAGCTGCCAATGTGCTAATAGAGCTTTTGCTGTTCTAGCTGGATAAAAAATTTGGGCGTTTGCTTCTAAAAGATTTTGAAAGTCTTCTAAGGTAGGTTGCGAGGTCTATAATTAAAAATCAAAATAGGAATGAAATTTAGTAAAAACTTGTAACTTTTTTTTTCATTAGTTTTTATTAAATTTAGTATAAGCTTATAAAATGTAGAAATTTGGTATGTAAACTTACAGATTTAATTGTTCCAAGGAGGTCTTCTTCACTTTTACTATAAAGTGTCCGAGCTTGTACACTAGCAATTAATTCAGGATGCAGATTTCTCATCGCTTGCACAGCTACACGAGATACTGCACTGTCATACAACAAAGCATACCACCTTTGTTGAATCTCTTGTAACGTGAAACGACATGAAAATTTAGTTCCTCTATGCACCTATAATATTAAATTTTAAATTTGATTAATTCGGATTTTTGCTGTAAATATTAAACAAGTGTAAGTTTTAAATTAAAAATTCAACAAATAGACTAGAAAGTATGAATATGTTCAACAAAATGTGTACCATCCTCAAGTCATTTGTTTGCTGTACACCAGTTATGAGTGCAAGATCGTCCGTTGGCTTCCAACGTCCAAGATCTTTTGTAGCATTTATTGAATGAGGATGATTTTTATTTTTTTTATTTTTTCTGCTACTTCCACTGGTACCAGGAGGCCTAGTAGGCCTACGATTGGGACGTTCAGGCTGTGGAATTAAAACTGGTACTGGTATAGGACTTGGCAAAACTTGTTGGGGTAAAACGTCAATTGGTCCAGAAGACACTGACACTGTACGTGACCTGGGATTGGATTTTGCAGCCGCTGTAGATGGTTGTAGGTTAAAAGTCGTTTCTACTAGCTCATCGTCAAATTTCTTACGCTTTATTGTTCGATTTGAGCTTTTAAGGAAATAATTATTGCGCATTAGTAATGTTTAAACAATACAATATCCAATATAAAAATAGAATAAAATTTAATTTGTAACCTTCTTCTCTTGGTCCCTATGGAATCCAAAGACGACGAGTCCATAGGTAGATTTAATGCCATAATTATACTTAACCATTCGGACAAATACACGAATAATAGGGGATCGTTGCAAAAATTATTGTAACTTTGTAAACTCTACTATAAAAACCAACGAAACTACAACCATATACAAAGTGTTTGTTTCTTTTGTTATGTTTGTTGACGCCATTTGCTTTTCCCCCACTATACAAATATCCCGAGTAGAAATTCATCAGGCCTGCCGGTATAATTATGTAGGCCCTCTACAGGGTACGGTCAGGTATCGTACCCAGGCTAGTGACGCGGAGCGTCACAGGCCCTGAACAGGTTCTTTAAATTAATTTTTAATACTCATTATTAAAAAAATTATACTTATCGCAACCTAAATATATGCCTTTTTTTTAAGTATCATCCGGATGACCGGATGGTACCTCAAATTTGTGAGACCCTGTATATTACGGGTAATGTCGAAAATCATAAGAAAATTATGAAAAAAAGTAAGTACACAATTTATAGACGTTTCACGTACAGACAAATCAGGGCCCCTGTACAGGCCCTAACTTTCACCTTAATTCATCTTTCTTTAAAGTAGCGCGCGCACTTTAAAATGTAAGAATTATACACAACAATGTATCCACTCTTAAAAAAATGATAGCCGGATGTTGTGAAGCATTTTCCACTCTTAAAAAAATGATAAACAGATGTTGTGAAGCATTTAAAGATTGATTTTTATTGGTCTGTAAGAAATAGGCGCGAAAATTCGCTACTTTCGCGATATTTGAATTTTTATTCTTAACTGATTAGAATTAAATAATTAAATCAAATTAGAATAAAAAGATTAATTTTTTCATGCTTTGAAAAATTATCTGATTATCCTATGATTTAAACTATTTAAAATAAAATTATAATGAAAAATTATATACACATAACCTTAAAAACAAAATAGTACGCGCGCAGCGCGTTTAGACAGAGATTACAGAATGTATTATCATTAAGCATAGACCTATGCATAATGATAATATATTCTATATTATCTAGTTTGGATTCTGCTATATGTAAAAAGAGAATATTTTAAGGGGAAGCCTTATACCGGCAGAGTTCTCTGCCGTATCGACCACAATGTTTTTCATTAAATATTAATTGTTATAAGCTTTTTCTTGAATTCTGTGAGTTGACACATACGAAACTCACGGTTAACGAATTGAATTGTTTATAGCATCCTCTTTGTTTTGATATTTTGACATGCTGGATGCGGCCTGCGGGATGCGGGATGCCGGTCGCGTGGGACACTTGTGCTCTGCTCTGGGGGGCCGAAGTTTCTCCAGTCTCCACACGTGGAAACGTGTGTACGTTCGTCAACAGCAATTTTCAGTGAGTTTATAAAACTGGTAAAAAAATCATTAATAATTTCTTAATTTAAAAACTTTTAAGGTCAATCGTATAATATTATTATCAATTAAAAAAGAAAATGTTCGATCGTCTAACATTTTATCTAAACAATTACGATTTTACGAATGATACTTAACCTTTTTCTATTGTATTAAAAAGAAAACAAATCTATTTTTAAATTATTTTCAGGTATTTTGTAATGAAAATAAAGTACTTAAAAAATTAAGCCATGAATCAAATAAGGGTTGATAAGCGCATTGCAACTTTGATAGAAGATGGAGTTACCTGTGGACATAGGACAATGTTTGTTATTGTTGGTGAGAAGTCAAAAGATCAAGTAGTGATACTACATCACTTTTTATCAAAGTCTTTTGAGAACACACAGCCAAACATTCTTTGGTGTTACAAAAAAAACCTTGGATTTAGCAATCATAGAAAAAAAAATATGAAGATTTTATATAAAAAAGCAAAATCTGGAAAATTAGACTTTGAAAATGATGATCCTTTTGAATTATTTATACTTTCTGCAAATATACGATATTGTTATTATACTGAAACTCAAAAAATCTTAGGTAGCACATATGATATGTGTGTACTTCAAGACTTTGAAGCATTGACACCAAATTTAATAGCTCGAACTTTAGAAACTGTACAGGGAGGTGGTATAATAGTTTTTTTATTAGAAGGTGTTAATTCATTAACGCAAGTGTATAGCATGAATATGGATGTCCATCAGAAATTTCGTACAGAAGCTCATCAAGATATTGTATGTAGATTTAATGAAAGGTTTTTATTATCATTAAAAGATTGTCAGCGGTGCTTAGTTATTAACGATAAATTAGAAGTGCTACCAATTTCTTATCTAACTTATGATAGTATTGAACATCAAAAAACAAATTTAATTGAGGATACAAAATTAGAATTATTGAAAAGTAACTTAAAAAAAAACAATTCTATTGAAGCTATAATAAATTGCTGCAAAACTGTTGATCAAAGAAATGTTTTAGTAAAACTCATAGATGCCATATCTGATAAGTCAGTAAATTTAACAGTATCTTTAACTGCTGCAAGAGGACGTGGTAAATCAGCTACACTAGGATTAGCAATTTCAGGTGCTATTGCACTTGGATATTCAAATATTTACATTACAAGTCCTAGTCCGGAAAATCTAAAAACTGTATTTGAATTTATTACAAGAGGATTGGAAACTCTAAATTACAAAGAACATGCAGATTATAAACTTTTGCAGTCTAGTAATCCAGAATTTCATGAAACTACTGTACGGATAAATATATTTAAAACTCATAGGCAAACAATTCAATACATTCATCCTATGGATGCTAAAGAAAAACTAAGTTTAGCAGAATTGTTAGTTATTGATGAAGCTGCTGCTATCCCTTTACCTCATGTTAAAGCTATGCTTGGTGATTATTTAACTTTTATGGCATCAACAATCAATGGATATGAAGGCACAGGACGTTCTTTAACATTGAAGCTTTTGCAACAACTAAGAGAACAAACCATATTGACTAATTTTAATAACAAGCAAGAGATTGATTTACCAGAAAAAATAATACAAAGAGAATTGCAAGAACTCACTTTAAATGAACCAATTAGGTATAAAGCTGAAGATTCCATTGAGAACTGGCTCTCTAACTTACTATGTTTAAATGCCACTAATGCCATCAATTTATTATTATCAGAATATCCTACACCTGAAAATTGTCAACTTTATTATGTAAATAAGGATACATTATTTTCTTACCATAAAGATTCAGAGCTTTTTTTACAACAAATGATGGGGCTTTATGTTTCATCTCATTATAAAAATAGTCCAAATGATTTACAAATGATGTGTGATGCACCTACCCATCATTTATTTTGCTTATTAGGACCTGTTAATCCTAATACAAAATCTTTGCCCCAAATATTGGTTGTTTTGCAGGTATTTATATTCATTTGATTACTTGTAAGATATTTATAAATATAATTTGTAAAAAAATTTATTATTATTATGTGTGATTGTAGATATGTTTGGAAGGACAAATTAGTAAGTCTGTAATTTCCAGCGGTTTAAGAAGAGGACAAAGAGCAGCTGGCGACCTAATACCATGGACAATAGCTCAACAATTTCAAGATGAAAATTTTCCATCATTGAGTGGTGCCCGAGTAGTGCGTATAGCAACCCACCCTAATTGTCAAGGAATGGGATATGGGAATCGAGCATTAAATTTACTCCAACAGTATTATCAATCAGATTTTTCCAATGAAGAAACAGAAGTTTTAAAAAATAAAAAAACTAAAACATCTGATGACTTACAAAAGCAAGATCCTGAAACAGATCTATTGCAAGAAATAATCAAACCAAGAACATCTTTACCACCTCTTTTATTTCAATTATCAGAAAGACAACCAGAATGTTTAGATTACCTTGGTGTATCATTTGGTCTTACTGAGCCCTTATTAAAATTTTGGAAACGCGGTAAATTTGTTCCGGTATATTTGAGGCAGACGCCTAATGAAATCACAGGAGAGCACTCTTGCATTTTGCTGTGCAACTTACAAAAAACTCCTGTTTGGTGGCTAAAGGTTTATTGGAAAGATTTTCGTCGACGATTTATGTCATTACTCTCCTCATCTTTCAGGTAATTGTAATTTGAAACTATATTTCTCATTTAGATAATAAATAACAGATTTTGTTTTTTTATCATAGAGAATTATATTTACTTTCTCTGTCAGAAAACATTCATATACATAGATATATTGTGTATAGATGTATATGGATGTTTTCTGACAGAGAAAGTACATATAATTCATCTTCAAACAACAAAACAATAATTATTATAATTACTTTAAAAATCTAAAAAATTAAGAAAGACCATTGTTGATAAATTCCACACATTCATGTTTTCAATACTTTTATTATCCATATTTAAATATGTTTAATTTTTCACTTTTTTAGGGATTACACTCCATCTCTTGCTCATTCAATATTGACAAACAACACTATAGAGCTACCTTGTGAAACATTGCAAAAATATATTCTGGATGCATATTTTACACCTTCTGACATAAAACGATTAGAAAAATACAGTGATAATATGAGCGATTATCATTTGATTCTGGACTTAGTGCCCCATTTAGCTAAATTATATTATTTGAATCTAATGGATGATGTACATTTTTCACGAATTCAGTCCGCAATATTATTGAGTTTAGGTCTTCAACACAAAACAATTGATCAGATAGTTGAAAAATTGAATAAATCTTCAGAAAACAATGATGTTTTGGAAGCTTCTCAAATTCTTGGTTTATTGAATCGCATAATTCGGAAAGCCACAAAATATTTAAATCAAATTGTAAGAAATCATGTTGGCAATTCTTTCAATGAAACTAAAATTTCAATTCACAATTCAGGAAAAAAACCGAAGATAATTTCAAAAAGATTAAAGCAAATAGCTGCAGAGCCTATTGCTACTAGAGAAAATGTAATTACATCGTCTAATAACGATGGCGTAAAAACTTTTAATAACCAGAATATTTCTAATATAAATTGTACAAATTTTGAAAAAAACGAATTGATGAAAAAGAAAAAGTTGAAAAAAAGAAAACATAGTTTATGATAATATTGCAATATATAAAACTTGTAAATAATTCTATTTTGATTGTAAATATATTTGAATTATTATTATATAAATAAACTTGTTGAGTTGAATTGTAATTTTAATTTAAATTTAAACGTAGTTCATTTCTTTTTTAATTAAAGGTGGGACTCAATTTTGGGAAATGAATATTATAATATTCATAAAGTAATGACTATAATTTTTGCTTAATGGTACAATGATAAACACAAAAGGTAATTTTTTTTAAAAATCACAGATTTTTATTGGTACAAAGATTTTGAATTTGTTATCTTGAAATAAATATCAAGACAGACGGTTTAAAAATCATTTCATTTAACTTTATGATTGGAATTTTAGGTATATCACGACATGTGTGTAAATCACATCTTACAAACTGTATCTGTTATAAAATCAAATTATATTTTCAAAAAGTCTTTTCGCTAAAGCCTAAGAACGTCAAATTTTTGTCTTGTACGCATAATTTGTTACCATTCTTTCAATCGTGGCCGATTTTAACTTCAGCTATTTCTTTTTAAAAAATAACCAAAGTAATTTTTGAAAAAGAAATGACTAAATTTTGAGTGCTACTGAAAATACTTGTATATGGCAAGTCTTATTAAAGCGGTTTATGTTTAAACGCTTGAAAACAAGTTATAAATAAAAGACATTCATACTTAATTATTTATATATTCATAAAAGAGATCCTCCATAATATCTATCTATACGGAAAAAAATAAAAGGAAGATATAAATGTTTTAAGACAGTAAAATTAATTTTTCTTTTTTTAGAAAAAGTTTCAATTCTTTACAAAAAGGAAATTTTTTTAGTTTTACAATATTTGGTGGTTTTTGTTGTCTCTCTTGTATATGGCGCAATATGTCAACCTTATGCAACTTACACCACAGAATATAAAATATATTAGCTTTATGTATAGAAATTAATGTATATTGGCAGATTAAACCACCCTCATTGGATTTTCTTACTTTATTGTACATACTGATAATATATTCTGTTTTCTGCTCAGGCAGCTGTGGCAATTTAAAGTTAAATGTGTATTCCAATTCCAAAACACTAAACTTGCAGTGTGATAGTAGTTATTGTTACAATAACTTTTGCATTCACCAATGGCCGGATCCATCTCAAATCAGACAGTCCGCGTATGCCTATTTCACCTATCATGTTGAAATAAAAATATTTATGTTCTACTCCAAAAAATATTTTACACGTGTTT
>JAPYZP010000904.1:0-19893 GCA_030522985.1 Torymus sinensis | reverse complement strand
GAAACATGCGAAACATAACTATATAGTATTTTGCTTAATACTGGATAAAATTTACGGAATTAAAATGTTTTGTTATAAACAAAAATTAAAATTTTGATTTTTTCTTCAGTTATTATGACTTTGCTAATAATTGTAACCAACATAATTTATTGAATCCGAAGCGAATGTCAAAATAATTTTCCAATTTATTTCCAGAAAAAATTTGACAGTATTAAAGCTCCTCTTCGATCATCACGAGACAGGATGAAAAAATATACGTAAATAGCAACGGCAGAAGCAAGAAACGATGAAGCATCCGGAAAGAGCTTCGCGAAGGAAGCGAGTAACAATCAGTAGAAAAAGGTGAATGCGCCTCCTTGTTACGCGCGCGCGTCCCACGTTTTTTTTCTCGCTCGCCTCCACCCCTTCGACCTCTTCTCAACCTCCCGAGAAGAGAAGAGAGTGCGCGCGCGCGTATCGCCATTCTCTCGTTCGAGAGGAGCGAGCGAGAACTATCGAATTACGTGGGTGGATCTCGCGCGACGGGTGGTGGCGTCGTCGGAATTGAATTCTCAGGAAATTATTTATAATTTTCTCCCACTCGTTCTTCTTTTACCGAATTCAGCATGTAGGGGCGAGTGACAGGGCTAAATTTAGAGAGATATGTTTGGGAGTACGAAATAATTGTTATTGATGCTCTTAATCCGAGATATCGGTTGCTAATGGTGTCCAATGGCTTTGCTAGTTAAGAGGAATAATTTGTTTTGTTTGTTGGAGCAATTACTTTTAATTTCGAATTGTTACCTTTTTACGTGTTATTAAAATTTCTTAAAAGTGAAAAATCAACATTTCAACCACAAAATTTTGAATCACCGTTGAAATATATTTCACCTGTTACAATATGAGTTGCTTTAATAGAAATAAAAGAACGAATTAATCATATAAACTAAAATAAAAGATTTATTAAGCCACCGCATATCTTTTATAATAAAAATCTGACATCTAAAATAATTCACAGAAATATATGGATGAAAAACGACTTATAAATAGCTTTTTGACAAATTTTTTTCTCACCTTGCAAATCTTTCTTTCGTGAAAAATTATTAGCTCTATACAACAGGATATTTCTAAACAACTATGTCAAAATCCTCATTGTTAAATATTATATTCATTAAAATAACTAAAAACTGTCAATCATTCGACAAGGAATATCATGATATAAGAATGACTAGACTACCAATTTTCGAAAAATATCAATTTACTAATGGATCCCTAGAAAATTGTATAGGCTGATTTTTCCATCTTTGATAGGATGTCATAATATTACCTTTTGTACTTCTAAAAGTAGGAAATTTGATATTTAGTCATAAAATTAGTGTGCACAAAAATTTTTTTGATTGTTAAGCTGGAATGAGATATGAACAAATATTCGTTTCGAAAAAGTAATTTTCGCTTAAATAAAAAATTAAATCCAAATATAAATAGTAAAAATAACAAGATTTATATATAAAGATGGAATAACTTGATTTAAAAAAGAAAAGAACACATATTAAATCATGAATTCAGTATTTAAAAGTATATTTGGTAAAAATATGTTAATTTTTAAATAATACGAGATTTATATTCTTTTTACTCATTTTTTCTCTTATATGAATAAATGAACTGTAACATTAGTGGTCTTAAAAACTTCCATATTACCCGCGACTTCATTTAAACAGAAAATATTATTTTTGCAGCCTTTATTTAGTATTATAAATCCCCTTGAATTAAATATATATGTCGCAATATTAAAAGTTATATGCGACTAACAATACTTATCAACAAATAAGGTGTTTCCTTTGAGTAATATTTTTTCGACCGAATATAATTTCATTTTGCTAAAGCAAACCTTTGTAGACCGTCGGTAATCCATATCGAATAATTTTGTTTACAAGACCCTCCCCACTTCCTTTCAAATTACATTCCTAACTAAAAATAATCACCGTCATCCGAAACCCAAAAGCCTCCTGCCCCTCCTCAGTAAATAAAGCCCAAAAACTCCACCCTGCTGTTCCCACCTCGACTCAAATTGCCCCACTCCCGCTCACTTCATAATCTCAAACTCCTCTATCTCTCTCCCTCTCATATCGTCATCCTCGAATTCGCGTGTAACGCAGATCGACTGACTACGACTTCGGCACGCGCCCAAAGGAAGACGGATCTGTCTCTCTCCCCCTCCCCACCCCCTCGGGAAGTAGCGGTGGTGTAAGCTCTCTCTCTCTCGCACTCGCCCAGCGAAAGAAGAGCGCGCGAGGAGTGGTGGAAGCTGGTCCTAGTGGGGGTAGCGGAGGAAAAAGCCGATTGGGGGTGGCTGCGCGCGCGCGCCCCAGCCACTCCCCGCGGGCTACTCGTGCGAGGGAGAGAGATGGCGCGAGGTGGAATGCTACCCTTCTCTCCCTCCCTCGATCACCCTCGCTCCCTCAACAGGCAGGGGGGCGGAAGGACGACGCGACGAGGCGGACGCGGTCGGACAGGAGGCTCAGTTCCTCGTCCGCTATCGTGCAGCCAACACGTTCCACTCGACTCTCGCTCTCGCTTCGTTGTATACGCGGGGTTCACGTATATGTATACGTAGAGGTATACGCAACACGCAAGTTCCTAAGTTCGCGCGCTCGCTGGGGGGTCGGATATTGCAGTTCAGTTTTCTAACAATAAGTACGAGTTTCGACGGTCGGCCGACTAGCGGCGAAATTTATCAGGATTTTTCTTTATTTTCTCCAGTATTACGGATTTTTTCTTTTTCTCAAAGCAATGGAATAGTTCAGGATGATTCAGTTGTCAATGTAAGTTTTTTTCGGTGAATGGTAAATTTTTATCTAATATTATCGTGGTCAAAAAGTAAAATAAATTATTAAAGGCTCGAGAATCAATTGTCGATTCTCATTTCTAGCAAATATAAAATTTTCGTTATTTAACACATTTTTATATGTTTTATGTTCAACGAAAAAATGAACGTTTCTCTTTTAAATAAAATTTGCCTCATTGTAACATTACACTGAGAGCAGAGTTGATTGAACAAAATCCATTATTCTTTTAGTCTTGTACTGAATTTAATTACAGCCATAAAAATCTCTCGTTTCATGGGTATGTTTGTGCAATATTTCATTGCGTTTCAAAGCTCAAATTTCCTCAACAAATTTATACGGTTTCATTAACCTTTTTTACCATATTCTTTTTATTCTTGGATAATATATTAATTCTGTGACAGATCAAAATCCACTTTAATCTCAAATCAGACTAGCTATCATTATAGTTAAAAACAATACTTTATTTATTCTTTAGAAAGGCGTGCATTCATCCATTAAACTTTGGTATTACTGAGTTTGCTTAGGAACTTTTATTTCCAATAACGAATAAACCGAATAAACATTCGTTTTAATCGTTATGTAAACTCGTTCCTGCCCGTGTAATTTTTAATTGTGTGTTGTAATAACTTCAGTTTTCACACGAAACTATAGAACCATTGATCTCTTGAAAACAGATTTGAAATTTTCATTCGATAGAAATATCGTCCTTGAAGCGTAATCCACTAATTTGAAGAAAAAAAAAATAACATTTGTATTCAACAAAAAGCAAATCGTCAAAATTAAAATTTGATCCATCAGCGCGTACACGCGTTCCCCCACAAAGCCTGCATGTATATACATGCAGACAAGCGCTGGCAAGAGACGTTGAAAAGGGCATCATCATCATCGCCGCAGCGACGAGGCACATACGAAATTGAGCTGCCAGCGTCGACTCGCGCGCACCTGCTGCTCGCGCATCATGCGGGTTGCGTTCGCTCGCTTGCCTCGAATGCCGAATCGCGCTTATCGCACTCAGAGCACCGCGATAAAGGCGGGGCGGCGGTTATCCGCGCGCGCGCGCGCCCACGCAGTCACCAGCAACTCAATTCAGCCGCGCCGCGTCCCGAGCTCGGAGCAGCGCTCCTGTCTGATCCTGCCTGCCTGCGGATCGTCGCACTGGTGAGTAGTCCCGTATAAAGGGTTTTCTGCTTTGCGTCTCTGTGTTAAGTTACGTCGTTTGTGTGCTGTGGAATGTGAGGTGTTGGATTGGATGCTCGTGGTGTGGTTGAGAATATGTGTCTGAGGAAGTGTAGAGGAAAATCAATCTTTCTCGTAGTTCAGAGGTGCAACAGTTCTTATAGAACTCTCAAATTAAGGGCTAAGGGCAACGAACAAACAACACTCATATTCCAAGTTGGCCCCTATTTAAACAGTTTAAACAGACCATTTAGGGACCAACTGGAAATGTGAGCTGACAATTCGTTGCTCTGAACTCTTCGAATGGCAATTCAACTTTCTACTGTAGTAATTTCAAGAGGAATCGCTGTTTTCTATTATAAAAAAGAAAATAACAAACATGATCCTTTCTGACTTAATAGTTCACTTTGAAAATATCTTACAAAGTTTGTCAGATGGTTTGAGATTTTTCTGGTATACCTTAAAGTATGAGAAAAATCATGTGTGCAAGTTACGCGGTAAGAAGGCTGAATTTTCTTAACCCTTTGATGCCCAAATCAAAACTTGAAATATTCAACAAAAAAGATTTGTGAATTCCAGTTTCTTTTTCGATTAAAAAAAATTACTGGCGGATATTAAATTAACTTTTCTTATAAATCCAAAAAACTAGATACTATAATCTTTCGCTTAGGCCATTCTGAGTTAAAAAATATTGATTGAAATATTGTTTACACATTATTTAATATTATGTTGCATGAGAGTAACACTGGGAGTCAAAGAGTAATTTCCACGTACCTATAAGTAACTGTAAAGTACTGAAAAAAATCATCTTAGGTTCTGATATTAAAGAACCAATTTTTTTGATTATAAATGATAAGAGCAATTGCGATTTTTATTCTATTCTGAATTCGAACGCAGAAGTGGAAAATTCTTTAAATTGATAAATCTGTTTTAAAAAGGGAATAATAGAGTAAAACAGAGATATATTTTTTAAACTTTGATTTCAGCCGAAAAGTTCAATTTAGCTTCAAATTTTGTGCGATGCTTCGACTTTTTCATTGTCATATGATAAAACCAAATTTAGATTGAAATTTTCGATTTCATGTCTGTAAAAAAAGAATCAGCATTGAAAATTTTGAATAGAAAAAGAGTTTTTCAAAAAAAGAAAATCATTGAATAAATTTTAATACAGATTAAATCTTTTCTGGAGACGGATTCTAGTTTCATATTGAAATTTCTTAAAAATAGTCCTGCACTCAACTAAACTTGGTAGCTATATTCGATAGTAAAATGAATATAATATTCCAATTTCTGACACACCTTGTAATGAAAGTTTTCAATATCTCAGTTTACTAACAAATTTCTCAATTAAATTAACTCTGCATAAGAGAGTCAAAAATTTTAAGGGGGTACTACAGTTAAAAAAATTTTTTTTGTATTCACCTAAAAAATATAAATTTTCATCAGTAATGGTATTTTATTTATATATTATACAAATATAGTGTATTTTTTATTAAATAGGCCCTACCAGAGGTCTGTAAATCCACTTGAACCAAATATATTAAGATTTTTAATTTTGTTCCCTGCCGTAACCTACAGTTTGAACCATTTCATATATTTTAATGAGACACGGGCCAAAATCTTTGATTTTTATATCTTCGTTGACTGAAGCTATTCGCATACCTTAACATTTCAAATTAATATTTTTAGGTCAGAAATATTAATTGCAAAAATTAAAGTATGCGAATAGCGTTAGTCAAAGAAGGTATAAAAATCAAAGATTTTGGCTCGTATCCCATTAAAAAATATCAAATGGTTCAAACTGTAGGTTACGGCGGGATACAATTAAAAAATCTCAATATCTTTGGATCAAATGGGTTTACATAAAAAATAAACTATATTTGTATAATATATATATATATATATATATAAAATATCATTACTGATCAAAATTTATATTTTTTAGGTGAATGAAAAAAAATGTTAACTGTTGTACCGCCTTAAAAGAGAATATCAAAAATCGAACATAAATTGGTGGCATGCTACCTCAGTACTTTCAAATCAACTTTATTCGGAATTGAAATTTTGTTATTACCGGTATGTAAAATTACTCTCATCTTTCTGCAACGCGACCTCAGAATTCAAACAATCCGGAATTCATTTGCTCACAGCAATGTTTGCGATCCAACTGTATAGGAAAATATTTCCGGAATGTTACGCATTTACGTACGGAAAGCATAAATACATAACGGTATTCCTAAAATAATTGCAGCATACGGGCATTTTTCTCAAAACTTTGTACCTCTTGGTGAAATTATAATTTTGTTACAATCCTATAATTTTGCAAACATAATTAGTTCTTCCATAGATAAGTAAACATGTATTTCTCACTCATACATATCAAATATTAATTTCATGAAATACATCTTGCAATGTTATATGTTTAAAAAAATAGAACTAGACTGATTTAGAAAAACTTTTAAAATTGTCATTGTACTAAAAAAATTCAAATAAAAAAAATAATCTTTTTCTAAAAGTCATTTTTGAAAATAAAATCTAAAAATAACACTAGTTAATTGTGATATATTAAGGCCAAGTGATAGGAATATTTGTTAATAAATCTATGAAAATATAAGTTTATTTTAAGATAACCTTCTTGTTACAAACACATTCCACTTCAAAAGAATGCTGCTATCGACACAATAATTTTAAATTTGTGACTTCCTGAATTGATTCGGTTTTCAAATCACAGTATTTCGAATGGAATCGCAAAGCAAGTTTAAAAAAAAAATTTCAACCAGTTTAACAATAACTCAAAATCATTACTGTAGAGTTTTAATTTGCCCTCTAATGACGTATTATACGTTTGTATTAGGATAGCGAATTTTAAAAATGTTTCAAAGTTAAAGTTCGATTCATCGAAATTTGGAGTTTATAAAGTTAGCTAATAAAAGTTACAACTCATCACAGAAGTTAAGTCCACATGGTAACTTTTCATAAAATTGGACATAGAACTAGTAGTACAGTTTCCAATTTTAATGAACGCACCCACATTCCAAGAAAGTTTTATTTTGTTCTATTCTTTCAAACTTTTACTATAAAAAATTCTTGCTAAAAATCAAAGTACGTTATGTAATTATAATTTTTCTATTAAAATAATACTGTAAAATTATTACAGAAAAAATTACAGTGAATACTTTATGTGATGCATTTTATCCTTTACAATGTATAAATGAAGTTAAATTGTTAATATTTCTTATAAAAACTTTTTACGAATTAGCTATATACGTGAACTAGTAAAAGAAAACTAAAACCATTCATTGAGTTCAAATGGAATATTATACTTGAATATTATAAAATAGTTATAAATCCAAAATTATCGAGTAAATTGTATTTTCTTATGGAGATACTATTGAAAACAATAATTAAACACCTTTTTGTTAAGACACGTATAAGCAAGGTATTATTTTCTTTAGATTTATTATTTAAGTATTCCTACATCATCAAACAATGATATATAAAAATTTGCGAGAATTCTACATTTTTAAAAATTTATTTTTATAACAGGAAGCGTAAAAAATAACTTTGTCTTTATTATCAAATATTCCTTCTTAAACTCGAAAATTATCTAAACTTCAGGAATATTATAGTAACAATAAATTGAATATAAAATTAGGCTCATTTTTTAAGAAAAAAAATCTTCCTCGACATTTAAATGCAAAATAAGAGATAAGAGAACTCCAAAATTTCTTTGCGGTGTTAACGTAGTAGTTTATGAGACAGCTCTCTGTTTTTTTTTTATTTTTTACAAATCACTTGTACTTTCAAACGTAAAATAATCCGGAAACAAAATTTTCACGAGATCGACCTTTGCATCAATCTTCTTATACAAATCTAAAACTTCCAGGATTTTTGCTCAAGACATAACTCGAAGTTATTATACATATCGAAAGCACGCACATCTAAATCCTCACTTCTCCATATATCGATCACATAAAAATCGCAGCTCTCCGCAGCTCTAACAATTGAATCAATCAATGCAAAAACCTCTCTCTCTCTCTCTGTCTCTCTCTCTCTCTCTCTCTCTCTCTCGCAATCATTGCCTATAGCGAGCGTCACTCGCTCCCTCTTCTCCCACGCGATAAGCATATCTCTAGATTAAAGAAAATCGATACAGTGCCTGTACGAGTCTCACCTGCAGCTCGCTTTCGGTAGGGCGCCGCCGCAGGCGCCGATATACCGCATACGGCGGCGGCAAACTTTAGCGTCGGGGCGAAATTAAAAATCGCGCGCCGATTGTAAATCTCCGAGCATAAGCTGAACTTACGACTCTATCTCTCTCTCCTCTCGGCTGGCCGCCTTATCGGAAAAGTTCGCCGGGATTTTTCTCCTCCCGGTGCCGCTACGTCGAATGCTTTAGAAACGGACGCCCCGCTTCTTCTTCTTCCAACGGTGCGCGCTGTAGCTGCACTTTGATGCGCGCCGAGGTATTTGTTAATTACGCATAGTCTCGGGAGAGGGGGCTTCTTTTTTCGAGGAAACGTTTTCATTGATCCGCGCATTTACAAGTGGGATTACAAAGAACGATCCGGGAGATGCGAAATTTTTCTCATTCAGCAGTGAGACGTTCCACGGATTGTCTCTCGCTGGAGGGGGACTGGAATCTTATTTCAGAAGTTAAAACGAATCGTTTTTAAGTTTGGTATTGCGAAAGGTGTTGGATACCACTAACGAGATGTTTAATAGGAACGCTAGAGGGGGAATAAAGTATTATATTATTTTTATTTAGAAATATTTATGTATGAATAATATTCGTGATGCAATGATGTGTGAAATGAAATTCTGAAAGTAAAAAAATAAGATGTTTTTAATAATTGAAAAACGTACAAACGATAAAGCTTAAGGTAACGGTAACCCGATTTTGCATCAATTTGAGAGAAAACTGGATTATTGAAATCACAAATGAACGCGATTAGTTTTAACAAGTATGAAAAATCCTGCATATTGGTGGAAACGAAGCATTAATGACTCTCCCAGATCATCAAAAATATTAACATCCCATTACCTTGGTTAAATCGGTTTACGATGGCAAATCAGCGAGTTCATTCATCAGTGATTTCTTCGAATACCTCGTGAAGCAGACGAAATGGGAATAGCCGCGGGAGCATACCTATATAATACACAGCCTCCGCATCGCGAAATCCCGGTAAATCGCGAGCACTCGTAAACTATCGTGATGCCACACGGCCGCGAGCGCGCGCGGCGACGTCGACAAACAGCGGTTGAGCAGGAAAAAAGAAGAGCCAAATATATAGCGGAGGAAGAGACAAAAGAGAGGCGAGGAAGGGTAGGAAGATCGAGCGGGGAATAAGATTTTGATATGCCGCGGGCGCGCCCTCTACTATGAAATTACTCCCGTGCAGTCGCTACTGCGCGAGTTTTGATACTCTCTCTCTTCCCCGAGCTCGCGGTAGAAGGTGGGCGATATTTTCCAATTTTCTGGGCATTTAGGATACGCGACTCAGTGATTCTCGAGTATTATACGCCTGTAACATCTTCCCCCTATACGTGTATATATCTATACAAACACGCGTACGCGGCTGATATACCTGTGTACGAGCGCGCGCGCGCTTTCTCCCTCTCGACCCCTCCTGCCCTGACTTCCACCCCCTCTCTTTCGTGCGCGCAAGCCGCTTTCTGATCTCCAGTGTGAAATTGCTTTACGTTTGCCTGGCTGGTCCGCGCTCGCGCTTTTGAGATTTTTGTTGTTTCCCGGTGCCGGTGGCATTCAAAGCGAACGAGAGAGTGAGGGAGAGGGAGCTACTGCCCTTTCATCCCTCTCTCAATTTAGCGCAAAGTATTTTCGAGCTCTCCGGCAAAGTTTTTCGCGGCAGCTTTGCCCAGAGAGAAACAGAGAGAGGGAGAGAGTGAGCCGCATTAACTCTTTTATTCGCGCGTATACGCGCGTGTACACGCTGGGGGGAGGTAAGAGTGCCACTTGTGCCCTCTCCGAGTCTTTTGTGAGGGTTAATTGCTTTCGCGCCCGCGCCGACGAGAGGGAGGCGGAGGTGAGAGCTCGGGGCCATTGAAACGGATGTCGATCCGCGAATTTCCATGGGAGCGGGCGCAAGCGCACGCACACGGCCGCGTTACGACTCGACGCCACGGGGATGATGTGTTTGCGGGATAGGATCGTGTGCTCGCCGTCTCGCTATGGTTATGTAATTCGCATTGTTGACGCTGTGGCCCACGGGCTAATTGTCCAGGATAATTAGATGTGCGACCGAAGTCTCGTATTGGCCGGATTTTATTTTTTTTACCGATTTGGTTAACCGATTTATCAGTGCTTGGCGTTAGTTAAAATAATTATAAAGATATTTGTAAAATGCTTTTTTTCGAATAAGCTTCCATTTAATTTCATAATCATATCACTTTCATAATGTCGTGTAAGAGTAGTTTTAAGAATGATTAATAGAAAATCTATTGGTCATCTTTTGCATATTGTCACGGGCTCAGGTCGTCGAACAAGACGCTTGAGGTACTTAGCTCAGTGGTAGAGTGCGGGACTACCAACCTCGGGTCCGTGTGATCAAATCCCGCTCGTCGCATATTTTTTACGCGACTTATTCATTCTCATTCACTCTGTCGTCCTCTCATACGTAAAACTGTATAAATAAAGATGTTTGTATTATTGGAAATAAGAAATTTACCGAAATAAATAATCTGGCTTTGAAATAGCACAATTGTATGTCAGAGTTGTTTGCGAACCGAAATACGAAGCGGTACTTATAAACACCGGGAAAAACAGAATTCGGGAAAATTCGAAAACCCGAAAAGAGAGGAGTATCGTAAAAAAGAGAAGTCGAACAATCATTCGTTAGTTCTTAACACGGCAAATCTAATAAAATTCTTGGCAATCAATTTTCTATTATTCCAATTGATTAATTGACGGCCGAATTGCGAGCTCTCGCCCTTTTTAAATTCTTTTCCCCTGAAACTTTTTTAACTGATGCCAATTAAGTCGGTGCTCACAGCCGCGAATTTCGCCTACTACACGTACAATCGGCAATGGGAGAAATCAATAAACTTTCATTCTGCCCTCGGCAGCTCGTTTTTCCTCCGGCTCTTTTGTTCGAAGAAACTCGCGCGTATTTTTCCACAACAAAAGAATAAACAGCGAGCGGGTAGGGTAATTATGTATCAAACTGCTCTCTTGCCCGCTCTGAAAAAGTTTTTTCAACATGATTATCGGAAATGCGACACCATATCGCTAAATAAATTTCCCGCCTCGCCACTCGAAAAAATATTAATTATTTTTCATGATAAGTGATTTTACATTACTCGCAGTCTTTACTTTCATGAACGATGGTTTCTCTATACCGTTAAACTTTGTCCGCGTGTTATTTTCACCTTGCTATTTTCCAGTAAACTTTATAAAGACGAAATGAAATTTTCGACACGGTGGAAAACTACGATACATCATACTTTTTGACGATAATTCATAAGAATTACGAGGAATTAAAAAATTTTATCGATTCAGAAACGGTCGATCCATCGTCGCCTGCCTTTCGGGAATGATCGATCGTCGAATGTATCTTTTTTCGGGCTCAAAGCCACTATCGCCGATCAATCGACTCTGGTTCGCGGGGAAAAATTCCCTAGCGATAAAGGAGGCCGCGGCCTTTTTTGCGAGACAAACTTTATATGCTGCGAGAGAGGGATCGACATTTTTCGTACAGTCGGAAATTTGAGAACACAATGTTTCGCGTTGGAAGTATAAATTTACTGAAGCCTTTGGTTGCAATTAAATGTTACGTTATTTAATACATCAATAAATAACGTTACATTTAATTGTAATTAAGAGCTATGAGTAGCGCGGAGTATCGAAGTAGATGAGGAGTAAGTTCAGTCAGACATTTCTCACTGAATTTCTAGGAAATCGTATATTTATTGCAAGCTCACTGCTACACACCATTTTTTCTAAGATGTGCTCTATACGATCAACAACTGGATTTCAATCACTTTTATATCGACGTTATTTGGTCCATGGTCTATTGCTCACGTTCTGCAAACATCGAAGCTCACTTACCCAGGACTCGGCAAATCGGATCGTCCCCGGCTATTTTTCTGGACTTTACAAAACTATACCTGCAGCGCGCGTCCAGCACCCTAGTCTTTCATACTTTGGTCCCCAGCGCCCTATAGCGCCGTGCGCTCCCACCGCCGATACCTTGAACCCTACAAAAACAGCATCCCAATGAAAACACGACCCCTCTCACTCTTCATCCTAAATAACGGAAACGATCCCTCCCCCGATTAATACGTCCTGTCTCTCTCTCCAGCTATACACGTGCCGTCTCTCTTGCACGCGCGCTCCTGGCGCATCCCGCGCGCTGTACTAATATTTGACGCAACGGCGACGCTCGCGCGTATACACACACACGCGCGTACAGGCAGCCCCGCGCGCGCAGCTCGAGAGCCTCTTGTAATGCCGCGTGTTTGCGCGCGCGCGGCCCAACTGTTCCGGCGCCGTCGCATCCCCTCGGCCAAATTCGAAGCGTATAGTGTGTCTATACCTTCCGGGCTCCTATATATACCTACCTACCTCGCTTATACTCCGCTCTCTCTCTCTCCCTGCCGCCGCACCGCTGAGAGCGAGCGCCTAATAAGTTTAAGCTATCTCTTTCATTATCTTAGTAGTGTGCGGTGTAGTGGCTGTAGCGCGGTGAAATTGGTGTGGGATCCCTTGTTTGAGGATTTAATAATGGCTTCTTCGTCCGGAAATGCGAAGAATGCTCGACCGAGCGAGCGCGGGATGCTGCTCGGAATTTGAACCTGGTGTCTTGTATTTATTGCTGTTAAGTGATTCCTTTTAATAATAACTTTATAGCGATGGATATATTATGTCTTAAGAACTAACGGAAAGATTGATTCGTAAAAGTTGGAACACTAAGAGATTATATAGGTATCCTTATTTAAATAAATAAAAAAACGTATTATTATTCATAGTGTATACTATTCATCCTCTGAAATAGCGCAATTAATGAATGGTGAATATGGACACCCACTACTTTAGTGAATAGTGAACGACTTATAGCTAATGAAATCGTGAATTTTCACTATTTTACGTTTAGTTCCTAAAGATAGTAGACCTTCCTCGTAAACTATAAATACCACTTTTAGTTCATCATACGCATTAAAGACATTTTCCCGAGTTATTCAAATAACTAAAAACAGATTGCCATCATACTTTTGAATCGTCTATTCAAAAAACGTCAATATAAGTAAAAAACCTCAGCCAATTCATTGGCACGTAGCTTCCTCCAAATTAATTTATCATTCCTATATGTATATTATATATTTTAAATTTAAACTATGTTTATGTATCTTTATTATAAATAATTGTGTACATATTATAAAAATTGAAATTATATACTTCTAATTTTGACTTTTTTAATGGTACATTATAATTTTCGTATAATACATATAACTGCAATAATAAGAGAGAAAATGCACCCTCTCAAATGTACATTTACCTACACGCACCCCTTACGAGATTTATTGTAATAAAAGTAGGCATTAGCAGCATGTGTGTAGTTACAGTTTCTCTTCTTCGTCATAACCCTTCCACAGGTTTCACCTACGGGTTCCAATTCGAGTGAAAATATTGCAAAGTTCACAACCATATAATAAAGTCCCCGTCTGATCAGTGGATATAACGCGGCACCGTATTAAATTTTAAGTAGCCTTCGTCAATCAGAATGCAAAGTATCACCGAGGGTTTAGCGCATGAAAGCACTCAAATTTTGTTAACTTTTCTCGACAATACAATTCCACCACGTACAAAGATTTACGCGAGAAAAAGTAGCAGCAGAAAAAAATAGCCCGTTACATCAAACAATATATCGACTTCAAAAATAACTGGATAATAATATATTTGATATGAAGACATAACAAAATTTCTTTCCAAAAATAAAAAAATTATCAGCTGCGACTGAGATTATGTCAACAAAAAAGAACTATATTAAGAGTCTATCAATTTCAAACTGATATCAATATTTCAACACGAAGTCGGCATTGAGAAATTACCATTTAAAAAAAAAAAGGAAAAAAAGTTTAACCTAAATATCTCTAAAAATCATGAAACAATTCTTTTAACTAAAGAACTTATACGATAAATACAAAAGTCTACATCTCCACAAACTTTCAACATGATTAAACCAATTTCGTTTTTCTCTAGTTATCATGGGACAAAGAAAATGACTTTGAAGAATGCAAAAATTAAAAAAATTAAATATCTCAAAAAAAATCACATGATGTTCATGAAAATTCACACATATATTGTCTATAACACACACAAAATTGTCTATAAATTTGGAGCTGATTCATCGCGCCGTTCTCAAAAAATTCCGATTTGAAAAAAAATGAAAAAATTTTTACTTCAAATATCTGGAAATTTATGGACTAATTCTTTTGCCCAAAGAAACAGACCGAGAGGTAGTCAAAATATACCCCTGCAAGAAATTTCAAAGTGATTAATCCAGTTTTACTCCCTTAAACGTTGGACATAGAAAACTCAGTTTTTCCCTTTTTCAATTTTACACTCAAAAACTATCCGACAGATTTTATTCAAATTTTTACAGATTATAGCTATTTATATTTTAGATTATCATGATTTTTTTCAAAAAAATTGACGATTTGGTTTGGGAGTTCTGAGCTTTAAAAAAAACACGTTTTTGTTAATAACAAAAAAACCGTAGTAGCTAGAAATTAGTTTTTATGTAAAATATAAGTATTTTTATCCTCCTTCAACTAGGCTTGGCCCTATTCGAATATTTAAATCTGATCATTAAAAGAATTAAAAAAAAATTTTTGAAAATCAAAATTTCATCATAAACCAAAAACTAATCGATAAATCCTAAAAAAATATTTTCTTCCCGAATTCGCAATAAAAACACAAAAAAATATGAGACCCACCCGATCAAAATCGACTGTGTAGATCTGAAGATAAAGCGGTATAAATACACACACACACACACACACACACATACACGCGCGCGGAGGAAGTAAAACTAAAAAATTGTAATTCATTGTAAATTGTAAAAAATTGTAAAAAATTGTAATTCATCTGATGCTTCGAGTAAGGGTTTCTAGTGGTATGTAAAACGCAGCGCAAGATAAAAGGGATATTCTCAATATACGCATCTAAAGAGATTCATCATTACAAGCTGCTTCTTTTAAAAAGAAAGATCGAGTTAGAACTGAGGAAACCTGAGGTTTTCTTATAATTGGCAGGTAACGCTAGACGCCCAGAACAACATTATTCTACTCCACTGCTTTGAAAAAAGATTTTATGAAAAAATTTTCAAATTCAAAATGCCTTTAACATTTTATTTCCCAATCAATAGATTCCCGGGTGCTTATACAGAGCCCCAAAACCTCGTTCACGAGGAACATATGTCCGGGCGCGCTCGAACTCCCCCGAGAATAATCAATATAAAACTTGTTTACACAAATACGGGCGTGTCCATCATATCGCCCCCGCCCCCTTGTCTCTTTCTCTCCCTCTCTCTCTCTCTCTCTCTCTCTCTCTCTCTCACTCTCTCCCACTTGTAGCATGTCGGACTGTACACGCGCGGCCTATCGCGACATCTCGTCGAGACTACTTAAATAATTAACTAATTATAGGGGGAAAATTTTTATTATCACGTCACACGCGGTCGCGGCCGAGCAAGCGAGACTTGTAAAAGTGGATTAAAGGGAGAAATGAACGAACGTGTCTGGAATTTCGTTTATCATGGGATGGAAGGAGCGTTCCGGTTTTAATCCGAAAAACGAGAATTTGTAAATTTTATATTGTCGTGTTCAGCGCTGTAATGATCTGTATGAACAACGGGTTTTAATACATCTTTTTTATATTTAATTTATCTATTATCTATATATTTTTTAAAATTTGCTTCATCTTTTATCTGAACTGACTACATACAAAATCTAATTTATCAACTATTGTTACGTTCGTTGGAATTAAATAATAAAGTGTAAAAAAATATGCTACTGAAATGCGCATTTGGTTTTCAAATACACCAAATACACCAAAATATGTACCAAAATAAATGCCATCTGAGGAATAGGATCGACTTACAGCGATACTCTTTATAAAGGACCCTGCACGATTTAAATGTAAAAAATCATTCGGTCAAATTGGCTCAAACTTTCTGAAAAGATAGTTTAGAACATTCTGAACAAAAGTTCTTACGGGCACGACCCCCCTTCCTTAGTCCGTTTGGGAGCTACAGCCGTCCAAAGGTCAAAAAGGACGATCAAAATGGGTATACTTTCAAATGACTTATGGCAGAATCAATAAATATCTATATTCATATAATACATAAGAAACAATACCTAAAACCGTGTTATATGAATATACATATTTTTCATTATGCCATAAGTCATTTGAAAGTACTTATTTTGATCGTCTTTTTTTGACCTTTGGACAGCTGTAGCTCCCAAACGGACTAAGAAAGGGGGATCGTGCCCTTAAGAACTTTTTTCAGAATGTTCTAAAGTATCTTTTCAAAAAGATTGAGCCAATTTGACCGATTACGATTTTTTACACTTAAATCGTCCGGGGTCCTTTATAAGAAGTTTATGGGAAAATCCACAGCACTGCAGGCTAATAAGCAGTAAATTACTTACATAAAAAAGTCCCACAATAGTTAAACATGTCGTAGATGTGCCCTTATACCGTTAATACAACTCTTAATTATTCATCGATATAATTATTTAATGGCCTCTTTTTTCGTATTTGTGAAGTAGTATTTTTCTCCGCTCAGACTATTTTGGAAAAATAGGTTAAATTGTTGGACCGAATACAAAAAAAAAAAAAATCATTTCATATGACAGGAAACTAAATGAGATTTTAATTGATACTTTTTTAATATTGAAAATTTTTGATTACTCTGGAATGTAACGAGACAACCCGAGAATGGATTAATAGAAATATACACGCTTGCGCATCACAACTCTTTTTCACTGCAATTAAAATTACAAAAAGCTATTTTGAAAAGAATAATATGGGCATGCACTTCTATTGATTGCGAGCTCTTTTTTCGAAACAAAATAAAAACAAATTTGAAATTTATGATTCGCTATATATAAAATTGAGCTAAAATATAGCTTGATATTATAGCATGACATAGATCACACGAATTGAAATTCTACAAAAATAAATTCAAAAACAAATGAACAACTATTATAAAAAATTAAAAGAAAAAGTAATTATATTCGCAAGTAAATGTTTAAATTATAAATGTACTGAATTAGGACATAAGATTCCTTCGGCCAAGAGTATTCTCGAAAATGAGAATGTCGGAAAGTTAGCCAAATCAATTATCATGTAAGCCAATATTAATTTCTTATGAAGACCTTTTACCACCCTCAATCAATAAAAAAATGAAAGAAAAAGGTGACCACAATTATTGAAATAAATAAACACAGAGAAAGATTATATTTTAAATAATTTTATATAAACAATGATCGGTGGTTCATTATTTGTCAGTTCGATCATAAAAGTATCGTTTCAATTTCTGAAATCAGAGCGAAATATTACACAACCCCGCAGAAAAAAAGGATCTGTGCATTAGACTAGACCACCACATCTCTGTGTATTGTGGCCCCCTAAGCATGATTTCAAGTTGAGATTTAGTCCACCACGTCTAAGTTGGTCTCGGAAGACATAAACAATAATGCTACATTATTTTGTAGAGAAAATAAGTAAAAAAATTATTTTTACCTTGTTTTTAAAGATATCTCAAAAATCTTATACCTTATAGATATTTCAAAATTTAGACGAGTTAGACCAAATCTGCGACCTTGGAATAATGTTGAAGGGCTTAAATACACCGAGACATGGTGGCCTAGTCTAATGCACAGAACCGCATGTCTGCATGTATTGGTCTCTGAGTTACGATTAGACTTAATTGGCTGCCGAGTTGAGATTATGCCGAATTGTCAGCTGAGTTAAGATTATACTGAACTGCGATTGAGTTAGGATTATGTCGAATTGGTGATTGAGATAC
The DNA here is from genome assembly GCA_030522985.1 of Torymus sinensis. Taxonomy (NCBI): domain Eukaryota; kingdom Metazoa; phylum Arthropoda; class Insecta; order Hymenoptera; family Torymidae; genus Torymus; species Torymus sinensis. The sequence goes on along the minus strand of JAPYZP010000904.1, from coordinate 1,838 downwards.
GGATTTAACAGATTACATCAAGGTATCAATGTGGGAAAAATATATTTACCTTCGTGCCCCCGTGTTTAACTTGCGAGTTCTTCTTATATACGTATAATATTTTTTTAAATATTTCAACGACTGAAAATTACAACTGTAACATATCTACGCTTCTTAGGAATCAATGTAAACATATAAACTTAATTAAATATTCTTGTACCTAAATAACCTATGCAAGGGTTGATAAAGCTTAATAAAAAAAAAGAAAAGTCCACTTGATTAAACCGCAGAAACTCTCCACTCCAGTCTCACACCGCAGCCACGAACTCCAGATGAAAAATTACCGTATCATAAAGAGGCAGCTACCCTGAAACTTCATTAAACCATTAAAGAATTACGAATTCCGCTACGACGAAAGAGCCTCCCTCACCATCGCGCGGAATTAGGATTAAAAGTGGTCAAAAATTAAATTCTTATCTCGGCGCCGGGGCGACCTTAAAAAACGACGATGGTGGGGGGAGGGAGGTAAAAACACGCGGAAGTAAGACGACGCGGTACGGCGCGCCGCGGGGACGCTTAATCTGCTGTGCCGGCGCTGCAATTTCTTCCCATTAGCGAGGCAGCCCTGCTGCTGCCGCCGCCGCCGCCTCGCCGCGATTAAATATTTGCATAATCTCGCGCCGTGCCGCACCTCGCGATATAATTCGGCCTCGGCGCGGGGACGAAGGTGTTTAAGGTATGGCGCGCCCACGGTTTCAGGTTCGGTGAATTGGGCGTCGGCGGCGAGCGCCCGCGAGCGCGTTAATCAACGTCGCGGATTCCCGAAGTTGTAATCTGGGCGTTTTAGCCGCGCGGTGCGCGCTACGTGGCCGCTGCAGGGTTGCTGGAAGATGGTTCCGGTGGAAATGCTTTTTTACACATTGAGGAAGTTATTGTTACGTTGTGGTGGGCTAATACTCTCGAAGCTCGATTTCGAAAACTATAGTGTTATATTGTATAGTCCGCAGATTATATTACTATGTCACAGACTAAAAAAGAATGGTATTGGAATGTGTGTCTCTAGGATGAAAAAGCCCAAAGTAAATAATTGCGATATATGTAGCCAGGGTTTGCAGAATAATTGCTAGTCAATATAAGTTCTTTTATTCTACAAATAATTAAACACTCAATAAATATATATTTTGATTTATTTTTCAGCTCAATGACAATTCCAATCAAATCGGTCATTTTCGTCAAAAAGGTGAGTCTTTATATAGTCTAACTTTGAATTATGACGTGAAAAAGTATAATATTCTTTACCATTAATAAATTAAAATAATTTTTTTAAATAAAATATTAACAATTACTATATTATGCATTTCAATTCATGTTGCAAAAGTCTCAAACACGGTTATTTCCATTCTTAAAATCTAATTAAAGATACAAATCTGAAATTTTGGCATCTATTGCTCGACATCGTTCTTTTCATATACGTGAATCAAAAGAATTTTACTTCACGTCCATACTATTATCATCTCTATACACTGAATTGGTTTCTCGCACTTACATCTTCGACCATATTACATTGCATACGCTGTTAATGCTGAAAGAAAAATTTATTACAAAGAATCAGTCGCCCCTGAAAAAAACTCAAGCGACCTGCCACACCATTTATAACGCCGCCGGCAGCTACATCTCACTCCTCGAGCGCCGCGCCTCTCGCCGCTTATAAAGAGAACGCGTCGTCGGCGAATCGTCGAAAGGGCTCGACTCCTGCGTGCGTATATGGGAAAATCTCTAGAACTTTTAACTTTGATGTCTCACATATATTTTCCTATATAAATATTAATAAATAGCATATATGAGTGGCGTACATCATT
>JAPYZP010000903.1:0-24039 GCA_030522985.1 Torymus sinensis | reverse complement strand
CCATAATTTCTTAGAAGTCTCTACATTTTTAATTTTCTCACTCCTCCTTACAATAAAATTTCCATTAACTCTATATTTCCACTAACTGTCTAAAAATGGAGGGTTGACGAGCGGAGCGAGTAGGGGGGGTACCCCCCCTAGTATATATATATAATTATTATTATTATTATTATTATTATTATTATTATTATTATTAAAAGATATAAATTATATCAACACAAAAGTTACAGAAGTCACCCTTTAAAGTTCCATTCGAAGTTACAACCAACTGATATACCTATTCATTCAATCCCATTAAAAAAAAAATAATTGCATTCAAAGCCCACAGCGCGCACTACATCACAATCACAACCCGGCAGCTCAACCCTTCGCACATCTGAAAACCGCAAGTCACCCCATTTGCAACCGTCCTCCCCCCCCTTCAACACCCAGTCCTATCTCTTTCCGACGCCTCCGCTGAAAGGGTCGCAAAGTTTCTATCCCCCCCATCCCTCGTAAATCGCGCAAAGTCGAGTTGCATTTGACGCGCTTAACGAGCTAATTAATTAACCGCGATGCTCGAGACACGAGACACACACACGTATTCACACACGCGCACGGCAGAAGATAATGAGCGCGTGCGCGATGCGCCCAAATGGACGGGGCTCCGATAACGAGGTCGCGTGCCGCCGCGTCGGATTCGTTCGCGGGCCGAGGTGTACACGGGAGGAGCTAAATAGTGCTGGAATGGCTGTATGCTGTGCTGCTGATAGCAGTGATGAGATAATTGGTTGGTTTATGGTTTTTTTTAGGTTTGTAATCCTGTCTACGATGCGTGTAGTAGCGTGTGGTAATGAGATAAAAGAATGTTATATACGTGGTAGGATTGCAGGAAGCGGAATGATTAATTTCTCTTTCTGAATCTTTGAAATGATAAAACACGAGGTAATTCTAATTGGTTTGGACAGCAGATAAGTACTCGAGAGGATTTACACAATTCTTATCATGAAAGTTTAATTGGAGACAATATTGTTACGTTATCTGGGAGATATATAAGCGTCATATCCGCAGGAAACTGGCTTTTTGGCATTCGAAACGTTTCAAGTCTGATATAACTGTTAATTAAAAAGTTAATCTTTTTAAATAATTATATAACAGCATAAAAAAGAAGGTTATCAAATATCATAGGGAAAAAGATTAGTAATGATTTATCATTGCACATTTTGGTGTAAAGTAAAGCAAAGTTAAGTAAAGTAAAGTTTCAAACCATGATAACTGAGTATACTAAATCTTTTTGTAAAAGTTACTTCTTTTGTTTTCAATTTAAAACCAAAAATACCGAATTCATAGTGATGTCAAGCATAAATAGATGTATGAGTAGAGAAAACAATGCACATGAGGTATATGTATATTCTGCTTAATATCGTTTCAAGCCATTTCGTACAACAACCGTAAATAATCTTCTTACTCGGCGCAGCATAATTCACCCTCCGATAAAAGAGTAAGATTTTTCAACAACCCAAACCGCCCCGAAATCCCTATACCAAATCCCATTTCCCCGAAATTCCAAAACACGTCCGCGTCGGACCGCGCAACACTTCTATACCGGTGCAACGCGCACTTTCAATAGAGCCGGCAGGGTGGCTCGATCAAACCGCTAATCGCGCGCTGGGAGAGAGAGAGAGAGGGAGGTAGAGAGCTAGAGGGGGGAGAGAGAAGGACGGCCTAATTGCCCGGCCACTCATCGTCCGTTATCGCGCGCGACGCGTCGATTACGCGCTGCGGCTAATCTGCGGCCCCCGCGCGCGCGAGCGTCGTATTATGCGCGGGCTTCCCGCTGCGAGACGATAATAATGCGCTGTAGTATACGGTGTTTTTAGTTTTGTCGGGTAGTTGGCGATTTTGAGGTCAGAAAAGATGAGGTGGAGTGAGTGGAGGCATTCTCTGTAAATAGAGATTTTTTACATATAGCCGTCGTAAAATTCAGTTTCGTGCACCGTTTTTTTTTGCGCGTAAAATGCTGTTTCTAATGGGTAGAGGCATTTAATGAAAACTGACCAATTTTTTCTGAACGTCATATTTTTATCTATTCGATCTTGCCTACGGTTTACAGCTAATATGGCCAATGGCACTCTTGAGTCATCCAAGCGTCAGCTCGGAAGTTGGTTAATCTATATACCCTTTAATTCTCTCATGATCTCCGAGGCTGAGCTTACATGAATATGTTGCATTTTGTAAATTAAATAAGGTTGCCGTAGTCATTTTCCATTAACATTTCTCTGCAATAATTACAGGAGCGTAAAATTGAATTTTGTGCATTTCCGCCGAAAATTATTATTTTTTATCAGTCAAAAAAAACTAGGAGCTCATATAATTTTTTACAATATAGTAAAAATGAATATCAACAATCATTGAAAAGTCGAAATATGTTGAAGTCTTTCAATTACATTTCGAGGTTATAAATTAAACTAACCTTCTTTTATTGCTACCTTTTTAACCGTCCCATTTCTACTTATAGAGAACCATATTATTACTTTATTGTTATAGTATTTTGCCTTTTTAAACGAACATTGCACTCTTGAATCACGTCTTCATTTCGAGACCTCAGCTATAACGCCAACTGCTTAAACTAGACATAAAAGCAACATTTTCCAGCGCTATAGCAAAAGGGTACGTTAATAAAACCTTATCGCTATTTTCTACGAGCACAATCTCAAGCTCGCAATATAGCGAGCCATCACCTCTCCCTCGGCGCATGCACACGCTCAATAGCGTCTTGCGCGTCTTATCAGGTGTCTCGAGAGCGCGCCTTCTTGCCGCCGACACCTTGGCGCGCTAATAGCCTCGCGAGATAACCGCGTAATTAGATCCCGCGTGAGCGCGGGCGCCGCAATAATGCAGCCCTGTGTGATGCGCTGCTCTTTGCGCGCGCCTGCCTGCCTGCCTGCGAAGACAGCGATACGTCACTCTGAGCACGCACCGCGGCTTTGCCATGCAAATTTCACCCTCCCCGCGCAAATCCTACCACTTGACGGCTCTTCATACGGCGCGTGACGTCTCTTTCTCCCTCTCTCTCTCTGTGCAGCGGTGCGCGTTTGTTTGTTTACAAAGAAGATAGCGCGGGAGAGCCTGGGCGTGGCGTGACGGGCTGTTTAGCTCTGAAGAGGAGGAGGAGGAGGCGAGTGTGGGCGCTGCAAGGGCGTCGAGTGGTAATTTAATTAAGCTGAATTGGAGGCAGTTGCCGGCTTTTGTTATTCCGCGAGGTAGCTGCGAGTATCGCCTCTGGTGATAATGATTTAACGAGCTAGACTCTAGTACGCTTATTTATTTATAAGCTCGGGCGACACCGTTATCTCTGTGCTGATAGATTTGAAATTTATATATCTTTATGCATGATGGAGAATGAAAGGATATGTCTTAACGTTATTATTTTATTAGATTGATCATTATTAACAAGGATGCCATGAATTTTAACTTTGAATTTTTTAAATCTTCTTTCATTTAATAATTTAAAGCATGAATAAATTAACTTGATGCTTCGTTACGATTATTCGGTGTTTTCTACGGCGATTCGTGTTCATATGCATACATCATAAATTTTTCGTCAATATTTAATAATTCTCTATTTTCAGAATTAGTTTTTCACTCGCCATTCCATCCATTTAAAATGTTTACGTCCTAATTCAATATTTGTGTGCTCTCCACGAAATATCCACTAGTTTATTATAGGGTAGTGGTACTAGTGGTCGGCCATACCCTAGTGCTCTTATAAATGTAAATTAAAGTAGAGGTTATTTACTTGGCGCTCGTCACCTTAAAGTTCAAAATTGTTTATTTACTTTAATTGAAAATCGTAAAAAAAGAAATGAACCGACAACAGAATTAGATGTCCCACTACTGATGCTTTTACCCTACCAAAGAAAAAATAATATATTAACTGTTACCCATCGGTACATCAACTTCATCCCATTACTTCCAAGCGGCTGATTTTCGAAAATTTACGACTCGCGCGCTTCCCAACTCCGGCCGCGCCGCACGCTCATCAAATAACCGCAATTTTGCAAACAGCTCGCAAACAACTTCCGCCCCTTACAGCGTGCAAATTCTTTCCCCGCGATGAACCACTTAACCTCCAAACTTGCCCATCATCTCCGTCGCCCAAGTGCCCCCGAGGGCGGGTGGCGCGCGCGGATATAATACTTCTTGCCAATAACTAAATTGCAAAAGTTAACCGAGCGACTCCGCCCCGCCTCTAATTTATGCATGAGGACAGGGATACACGAGGCGCTGGCTGCGCGCCTATAATAATAATAAGCGTCTACTGGAACGGCCTCGTTTATTCTTCATTCTCGCTATCATTAGCCCCCCGCGATTTATCACAATTTTCAGACCGAGAGAGGGAATAATTTTCGGTCACGGCCGGCGTCTCGGGCGATTAGACGGAGTGTCGCTGCGCGCAGCCGCGCCGTAATGGAAATTGATTTCGAAGATTCGCGGCGCGCTGTTTTCTATTTAGTCGCGAGAGATGTGCTTTGTGATTTATGGGTGGAGTCGAGCGGGATTGTTTCGCGCTTAATCCTGGAATTTGTATGAAAATACCTTGCTTAATTTGTTTTCCACGTGACTTGCATTTACTAGCTGTATGTGTCTTGAATTACGCAATTGCACGGAAAAATAGCAAGTATAGAGGTGCGAACACTTTAGCGAATTTTACGGGAAACTTTAAAGCTAGGCTGGTTTAGCGCAATTTACTTAAGTCACTCTGGTAAAGTTTACTAAAGTGACAAAGTAAATATTTGAACTCATTGAAATTCTGGTATTTATGAGTTTCCGCTCAACAATAAAGGCTTTTCTGTATTGATACTATAACGAAACTAATTGAATATCTTTTAACGAAAACTAACTGTACCTGCATTGTACATACAGTGATTCCTTGAATGTAAATTAGGACACAATCAATTTACGTATGCAATATGTTAAGTTTCATTTTGCTTAGACATTTTAATCAATTTTACTTTAGTACGATTTCAGGATATTTCACTTCTTATGTTTACTGATGCAAAACGAAAATTAATATGCGAAAACATTTTCAAATTAATTCATGCATGTAAGTCTGACAATTTTGCAACAATTATAATGAATACATAAATAATGTATCAACAGAAAAGTTTAGTGGCGCGGAAATAATTTAAATTTAGCATCTTCATATAAACAATCATTATCAACTAACAAAATATAATGTTATCAAAATAAAATAAATTGGACTCGAATAAATTAAATATAAGTAAAAATAACGCATTTGTTATTTTCTGTACGTAATATCTTTTGTCGGGATTAGATTTAATTAGTAAATTTAATTCTAGAATACTTTTTTCTTCTGTTGATATTTATTTTGTTCTTCTGTTATATTTAATATAATTCATATTATTCTTATAATTTTTACTCTATTAATAAAACTTTTGCATATATTTCCGTATTTAATGAAAGTTAATTTTAGTCCACACATGAGAAATTTTATTTATTCGCGCTTTCCCATGTTACATTGTGGCGCTGCATTTACGTTTGATCACAGATAAGTTGAAAGCACAAAGTCATGTCGATTTCAGAATTATTGAATTGAATTTTAATTAACAATTTCATAAAGAAATTCCTTATTTCATTAATTGGTTCAAGCTCTCGAGCGACATTTATAATTATATATACATTTGATTCAAAAGGGCTTTTAATATTTTTAGAATAAATGCATTTAAATTACGGTATTTAAATTAAACGCCGCAGCTGACCGAGTCCGTTTCGAAATACAAAATAAACTTTACAACGGGTATTTGTAATTTAAAAGGCTGAATTCCAGCACAATATAAATATTCATAAAACCGCAAACATATTTACCCGTTCCTTGTACAGCATTCTGAAAATCATTGAAGTCTCGCGTACAGAGCTGTAATTAACTTGCACTCCGCGCTGCAACAATGCTCTCTCTCTCTCTCGTCGTTATATCCGCACTTGTCCATCACCGGCGGCGCTTAACGGCACGGGAGCTACGAAGAAGCGTATCGCGATAATCATCGCCGCGCTCGTCTTCTTTCCCCTCTCTTTATCTCTCTCCGACTCTTTTCTGGAACGCGGCGGCTTTGTTCTTTTTCAGGCTTTTTGTTTCAACGCCACCCGACGCGAACCTTTGATCGTGATGAAGTTTATGGGGAAGGTTTGAGCATCATGGCAAGGATAAAAGTCTGGCTAGCAGGGGATGATCTCAGACTTCCTACTGCCGGTGTAATAAGCTCGGGGCCAATCGTACTTTGGATCAAGCTTGGTCGTTAATGGAAAAAATCTCGAGCTGATTGTCTTAGATTCTCCCAGAGTGTTCCGTTTCTGTTTGCTGAAAGTTTAAACTGAAAGGTCGGATTCTCGAGTCAGTAGGTAAACCGTTTAAAACCTTTACCCTCGATTTCATCTTATCACTTTATCGTTATTTCAAAAATGTCATGTTAGCTTTTCACAGAATTTTTTCTTTGTGGTCTAATGTATAACTAAGATTTCAAGGTCTGAAGAGGAACGTTTAGTTCTAGTCTGATGAATGAGATGATCGCCAACTTGTGATTCTCTTTAAAATACGTCTAAAAAGTCCAAGGCTCTATTCTGAACACGCATCGCGAGCTCATTGGCCATTGGTCAAAAATCTGGACAAGTCTTTCCTTATGTCTAAATTAATGATTTTTTTTTTAGATTGTATAAACCCGTTTTGCCAGGATGGAATCCATCATTCTCTTAGTGAAAAAGTACGAGAAACATATATTGCTTTGTGTCCACGATCTTTATCCAGCACGTTGAAAGTCTCGGATCACATCAGCCACGGCGGTACACCGCACTTCCGCTACCAGATTTGCCCATAAAAAAGAGCTTGAATAGATTTACATCCTCACTCTTGGCGCGCGTGTGTGTTTTTTTTTTCATCCAGCCTCGCTATCCTGTATTAAATCCCGACCGCTTCTTAATAGACACGTACAATAAAGCCACTACATACGTCTACACTTAGCTCATTCATCTCGGGGCAATTCGTACCCGCCAGTCTTTGTTATCCCCGCTCGCGCCGCATGCATATACATACACGCTATACTACCACGTGCGATGAAAGCCAGCCGATGGTATAAATAAATCCAGCCATCCATCTTTCCCTCCTTTCTTCTCTCCCTCGCGCGCTCACACTCGTCTTTTTACTCGCTCGCGTCTCTCTTGATTTCGCTCTTTCGCCGTGATGATTTATACAGGGTGGAATATCAACAGTGTGCGAAATTTAACGCGGCGGGGGGAGTATATAATGACTTTTAATTTTTTGGTGAATTATTGCGATTTTAGGGTCCGAATGATGTATGTTTATGTTTATTGGAAACTTTTTGAAATTGCGAATACTCATGAATACTGGGTTTGAATGAATAACTTGAATCATTATTGTAATAGAAATATTATCACTACATTATTGTTAATATACATAAAATAAACATTATAATATAAACAAATCTGATAAGCAATCGTAATCCAAACATTATCGAGTGTATTGTGTTACGCAATAACCTATATTACATAAACTATATTACTTTGAAGTGCTGTGTGTCGTTATTAAGGACGATTAAACGTGCTCAGCGCAGCAATACAACAAATTTTCATAATCCTCCCACTCATCCGTATTACCCAAAGTATCCATTCATCTCGAACTTTTCCACAACAAATTTATCCCTCCCACGCGACCCGCTCACCTTCTATATTTACGCCGAAAACCGTCACATCGGCTTAATCAACCACGTCCAGCCAAATTCAATATCAATTAATCTTCTCGCTCTCTCTCTCTTTTTTTCATTTCGTTATCTCGCCTCCTCCATCTCTCATCTCTGCCTCCCTTTTCTCTCCTTCATCTCCGCGCGCGGAGCTGCCCGCCAGAATTACGCCGTGTTCTCCTCCTCCTCCGCCGTAGAACTTCGCGCGGTCTGTCATCCGCGCGCTGAAACCTCCACCCCGAGAGAGGGAGAAAGAGAAGAGAGACGTTATAGTACACTACATCCGCGCAAACGAAGTTACGGCCGCTGCGGCTGCTACGCGCGACGCAACAACGGTTCCGCCTTTTGGAAGGTGTACGAGCACGAGCTATTTATGTCGCGGGAATTTTCTTGGACCGTGTAGTGCAGGTGGTAGCGATGACGACGACGACGACACTGGTGGTAGCGTAATTTGGGTTTATTTTCGGAGCAGCAGGGCTTTTAGATAGGGGGAAAAATTATTTAATGGCCGGGGTAACGAGTGTTTGTTGCGCGGGGTGGTTCTATGTATAGGTTTGGATGATGGGGAAAGCCTAATATGAATTAAGGAGAGAAACAAATAGAATATTAATTTGGTTATTTGTGAGGGGCTTATGTGCGTCAATGAAAATAACTTATGGTGTCCTTGTACGCAATTGTGCAGTTTAAGGAAGTAGGAAACGAATTGAAAAACTTGTTTTATGACGTACATTATTAGCTGTCAAAACTTTTTCCTGAACTTTTCCATCATTTCTATTTTGGAACTGGCTTTATTATTTCAAATGAACGAATTGTTGATTGTTTATATAATAAGCATGATCTGCAGTTATTTTATTACGAGAGTTAGTCATTACAAAACGTACGATAAAATATTTCTTAAATTTAAGAATTGCTTTTAAGTCATGGATTGTTTTTTGTTATGATGTATCGACAGTTTACTGGAAATAATTTAATTATTAGCGAAAAAGCAAGCAACGGATATTTTAGTGCATGTTTTGTGTACAATTTTATCATGTGATAACATTGTACTGATAATCGGTGAACTTGAGTTGCTTACGAAGTAGTGGTATATATAAGAGGAAGTTTAAGTAATTCCAGCGCTTAATTCTAATAAGTAAGTCTTGAGAACTGAAGTAAATAAACAATTTAGTAAAATGTTTGGAGTAACAGCAATTGCTACTTTCATTATTATCGTTCTTGCTGATTTTTCGAATTGTCAGGACTATTGCAAAATTCCTTCGTGCAATCCTAGTGGTTCCCATACTCTATGTAAATACCGAGTAAGTATATTTTTCTTATTATTCCTTTTGTTTTTTTTTTACAAGGTTATTGTTTAGTGTGTAGCAATAAATCCTATCTATTCATTGTAAAACAACGAAATTTTTCTGCTAGAAAATACTTTTTTTAAAACTATCAGGGTTTCAAGATTCTTAACTTTCGTAGAACCTTTAAAATCACTAAATTTTTGTTATTCAAGACTTAAAATTACATACGCGCATAGTTATTTATCTTTCAGAACCTTTTTGAAAAAGTTTTCGTAGTATAGATTGTTGCCGACTTATGTAATTTCTAGATTATAGAAACAAATATACAACGATACATATGTAAAAAACGTCCTCGTGGATATATGCAAAACGATATCATTGATCTAAACTACATAATTTTCAATTAATATTCCAGAATATTTACGAATAGTTATCAAATGGGAATTCCAAATTTTAATACACTTCGATTAATTTCTATCTCTATGTCTACGTGCGGACATTTTCGTCTATCAACCTATAATTTTTAATATATCACGAAGCTCTGATTATGTACATATCAAAACACTTTAAAACAAAAAAAGATTTAATTCCTACATACCAATCTAGTTTTTTGTCCATCGTAACTTTTATCCAACCTAACCTAAACCTTTGCAACAAACTCGATCTCCAATAACGAGACTCTCAACATTGCCAAACTCTGAATGACCACCTTTCTTCCGTGAAACAGTCCGCTGCGGCGAAATGTGGCAACCTGGGTAGTGGGCTAAAGGCGAATGAGCGCGCCGAGATCCTCGCCAGGCACAACCTCCATCGTCAGACCGTCGCCTCCGGGAGCGAACCGCGCGGCTCGCCTGGGCCTCAGTATGCCGCCAAGTACATGCCCAACCTGACATGGGACACCGAGCTGGCCAAGATAGCCCAGAGGTGGGCAGATCAGTGTACCTTCGGGCACGACAAGTGCAGGAACGTTGGTATGTATAGTTTGTGAATTAGTGGAATTCAGAAGACTCTTGGAAAGTGGGAGGGATAAATTTGCAAGTTAGTATGCTTTTTATTAAAATGGTAGAAAGTGGATTATGTTTATTGGAATCGTAGTGAAACGGTATCGTATTCAAAGCATATCATCGTCCATAAGATTTATATGAACTAATGTCGTAAATTAGTTGAATTGTTGATATAGGAAAGATTGAAGAGGATAGTGTTAGATGCTTGAATTGTTACAATTCCATCTGATTTAATGAACTGACTCAAATTCTCTGATATTCATCACATATTTCTAAGGGACATGATTTGGCAATCAAAAAACATAAAAAAACATTGCAAATATTTCTCCTTATCTGGGCTAAAGAAATCAGGTGATATATTTACGGATGTCGGTCAATTTCAGAGAGTTACCAGGTTGGTCAAAACGTTGCTCAGAAGGGAACGAATGGTGACATCAGCAAAATCACTTACTCTTCGATCGTCGACTTGTGGTACGACGAGGTCGCAAAGTACAACCGGAATGCCGTTTCCAGATTCACGTGAGTTTCTTCCGATTCCTCGCAAGTATCCGACAAATTTTAAATAAAACTCAAATTTTCTTTTGATCATAGTGGTGTGGGCTCGGGGGACAACGTCGTCGGTCACTACACGCAATTGGTCTGGGCGAAGACGACGAAACTAGGCTGCGGCTCAAGGACATACAAGCAAGGAGGATTCACGAATGTTTATCTCGTCTGCAACTACGGACCCTCGGGTAACTGGCAGAATGAGCCTGTATACGAGAAGCGTTGAGTATACATCTAATCGCGAGGGAATAACTAGTCAGCTAGTTATAAAAATATAGTTGTATAGTGGATTTGATATTGTTTGCGTTAAGGTTAACATTATTGTATTTATCACCATAAAATTGTATATGTATCGAATAAATAAGGTCACACGTGCCAAGAAACTCGCGCTCTACCTTCATTTTTATTCCACGTAATAAATCATTTCGGAGCGATGTATCCAAAGCGATTTTAAAAGTGTACTACGGGGAGCCGGATGAAAATGAAAAAAATCGAGATTGAAAGTTCACTTTCAGCCGGGCTTTTTTGATAACTCTCTTGAGAAAATGAAGTTAAATGTACACGAGTTTCCTTCCGGAACTCTTCAACTCGGGCGCGCGCGCCTCTTTCCTGTCAAAAATTACCTTTTTTTTCCACGACGCGCCATTCTCGAAAGGCAAGCCATCTTCTCCATCAAGTCTTATAACGCTTGATCATCTTCTATTTTCGAGTTTTCCATGAAACACTTTAACCACTCGAGAACGAGAATTTGTTTGCCAAATACCTTTTCTGCCCTCAAATTGGAAACCCGTCGAGCGGTGAGAACACTCGGACACGACACGAAATATCTCGAATTCGAAAAATCCACACCTCCAATTCGGGCGAAAAATTCGGCAAATATTTCCCAAGCCGAAAAATACGAGGCACTCGATACCCGATCTCCACCTCCGGCTCTTTTTCCCCGTCGCTCGCGATAACGACAGCGAAAAAGAGCTGCGCGCGCCTCGTCGTCGTCATCGTCGTCGTCTTCCGAGCGAGAGGGAAAACCTCGAAATTCTCACTGAAAAGTTGCGACGACCCTCGGGGATACTCTCTCTCCCTCTCTTCCTCTGGCACATGTATATATCGATATCCCGAGCCCCGAGACGAATCATATTCCGAGAACATACGCGAATTTACATACATAGCCTTTCTCTCTTCCGCGCTCTGGCGCGTTATTTGATCCCATCTGATTTTATTCGGGCGAGCGCGAGAGCGAGTGAGTAACAATATTTTGCTGTTCTCTTATTCAGTGCTCCCGGGGATATATATCCCTTTTGCATTTTTCCCAGGCACACGCGCGGCTGTACCGGACTGTTTTCGCCTCCCTCCCACTCTTCTCCGACTATTATCAAGAATAACATTCGGGATTCTTCGCTCCCTTTCGCGGCGTTGTTTTTTCATTAATAATGGCCGGAGGGTGGAGGAGAGAAACGAGGTGGCCCCCGACGAGAGGTCGGACGAGCGAGCGAGCGCGCGCGCGAGGAATACAAATTCTTCTCTTTTTTTTCTCGCCGCGCGTGTTATTACCTCAGACAGGTGGATATCTCTCCTCGTGCGTGCGCGTTTGTATTTATGAAATACCATTTTTTTCGCGTGCTCGGGATACGTTTCTTCCGGAAATTGTGGACACGATGGGCACGGATGGCGAGTTGTGGTGTGGTGAAAATTTTTATGGGGTTACTTGAATGGGGCAGGCGAAAAAATGAGTGGGTATACTTTTTGTTACGATTCTCTTGTTTGTATCTAATAAGTAGGTGTGAACGTTTTGTCGATTTTCATATAATTAGTTCATCAGCGTTAGGATTCATTTCCTGGAAGTTGTTTGTAAAAATGTATGCTTTTGGTGTGAGGTGAATAATTTCGGCTATAAAATTTACTGCTAATTTTTCATTTTTTTTGGTTCGTGTTGGCGCAAGTGTAAATGCTACGACTCTATACTCTGACGAAGTATAAAAGTGTCATTACATTAGGCGAGGAATTTCGACGAAATGAAAAATATTACCTCGAATAAAAGTTAATTCGTAATTCAGAAGGAAAAAATTTACTCGCAAAATGAAAATGCTGCCGCGCGTCGTGTACAATTAAAATTATTTTCCACGCATTCTTCTCGAGAATCTAAAATGATCCCTGAAAAATTTTTATTTCCACAGCGACGTTAATGAAAACGCGAGAAAACCCAAACTCAAATTACCAAAATTAACATCGTACAGCAGCAGCAATTTTTAGAAACGCAGAAATTCTGCATCGCTTCACATTTCTACCTCTTTCCCTCCCCTCCCCCTCTCTCTCTTTTTCTCATAAAAACGCAATTTCACCTACACCCATTGACCCAGTTTCGCGGCGCCGGTTCACTGCTCACTCTCTCTCTCTCGCTCCTGCGAATTTAACTTTTTAAAATTCTTAATTACATCTGAATGGGATGGCACGAAAGTTAGTCCCCGTCAGCTTCCTGCCTTTCTGACTCTTTCCTGCGCTTCTCCCCCTCACGACTGGTATTTCACAAAGGAATTCTTCGATCATTACGAGGCGATTCTACCCATCCCCCGGCGGCCGGCGCCACCGCCGTGTGTTTTATCGAGCGTCGCGACGCGGCGCGACGTGCGGGGGTTACAAGTCGAGCGCGATGACGACGACACGGTGCAGTAAAGTGCCGCGTAGTTTTGTAATTATAACGCAGTCGACGCGCGTTGCTTGTTAATACTGCACATATGCGTCAGTTGTAATTTGCTTCATGCGCGTTGTTAAATGAATTTCGGGCTAGAATTTCAAATGGAGCTTAATTTATATTTGTTAAGAATTTTTTTTATTCTTTCGTTGTAATAAATATACTGCAACTATATTTTTCACATTTTTTTATTTTTCTTTCTTTCTCGTATTTACAGGCAAATTCGATTTTTTTCCGCACGAATGTTGTAACAATGTGACATATGGTTAAGAAAAATTTCTAGACGAACCGGTTACGATGCGAATATCATATTTCCAACTGTAGTTTCTTCCTCTTTTTATTAGAAACTTTCAATACTCGTATGAAAATTAGCACGCCTCCCTGTACCCTAAAAATTAGCCCTAAACACCCGAAAAAGATGCAAACGCAGAAAAAAAGCCTTTATCCCGCCAAAGCCCTGAATTAAAAAGTTTACAAAGAGAGATAGACTAACCCCGAAAACGATAGAGAATAGCCACGTCCTCCTCTCATTTTCCGCTCAAACAGGCCCGATTTGACTTTACAGCCCGACCGGGGCGATGGGGCGTAAACGTCGGCCATAAATCCGTCGCTGCGGGCCGGGAGCTTAATAAGTTACGGGCTTAATTTTGCGGAATGCCACGTGACGAAAAAAAAAACGCCGAATTCCTAGTTGGATTGTGTATAGACGCGCGCACGGAGAGATCATTAGCTCGTCGGGGCGAGCAAACATTATGTGGCTTCGAGTGCGCGCGTCTCGAGTGTGTTTGCCGCGGAGGGGGGGAGTGAGTGTGTTTGCGCCCGCCGCGTCGAAAGAAGAAGAGAGAGAGATTATTTTTGCAACTGCGATTCTTGAGCGATTTGACTGTCGTTGAAGAAACGACTGCGATTTTGTTTGTCCGAGCCTTGCTTTTTGGGATTAATTTTTTCGTAAAGGAAGAGGAATATATTGAAAATAATATAGAGAGTATACAATTATTGAGAAAATTATGATTGTTTGTGGTTTTATCATGATCGAATTATTATTGAAGATAAAAGCGTACTACTATCAATGGTATAGTTTTAAGACATATACTCGAACTAGGATTCACAATAAAAATTTTATCGCTAAACCCAACCCATACAATCCTCCTACCCCGAAGCAACCCGATCGCCATTTCAATCATCCACCCCAAAAATACCGCACATCCCAGCCGCGAAAAAAGTCCCGCTGTATATCGGGGCAAAAACTCGCGCACACCACAGAAAGTACACGCACATACACACACGCGCAGCAGCAAAAATTCCCAGCAGGCCTGACCTCGTTGCCATCCTACGCTCCCCCCCCCCCTCCCAACCGTCACATTCTCTCTGAATCCCTCTCCAGCGACGCATCGCGCGTGTTAGTTATAGAGCTTGGCATCCGTTCCGTCCGATGAATCAGCTGCTGATCCCGTTGATACGGCTAACGACTGTAGCTTCAATTATTGCCACAATAGCACTTGGCGCACGCGCTAACTGCGCGCCTGCCGGCCGGCCACCCCCGCTCAACCAAATTGGCGCTACACCTACTTTTAATTTAATTACAAGTCTCGCGCAGGCGCACATACTCTCCCTCCCTCCCTCTCTCTCTCTCGTCGATTTGACGAGGGCTTAATTGCGAAGGAAGGGGGCTGCACGTGTGTGTGTGTGCGCGCGTATACCAGCGCTTTGGTTTTCGCCGGTTAGTGTGCGCGGCTGATTGAATTTGGATGAGCGAAGGGCAGAAGCTGGGGGAGAGTTCGTCATGTTTGGGCTAGAGGGGTGTGCACGCGTAGTAGGCTATAGTATTTTTTTTTTTTGTTGTTGCTTTTTTGGGGTGAGGGTGGTGGGTCGAGTTGAAGTTTGATATGTGGCGATATGGATTGACCTATATTTTCCGATCAGCGAGTATGATGGGTTCAACCGGACTCGATGAACTTGAAAATTAGACCCGAAATAAAGGGGATGAGTTTGAGCGTTACAGATATGATGCGAAGCTCGTTAGTAATGACAGCCATGGCGTAGGGATGAATCAATCTATGAATTGCGTATTATGTGGATAACTAGGGATTCAGTCAAATAACAAAATCCTATTAAATCAGCCGTTAAATAAATTGATAATATAGACATCGTGATAATTTTGGCTGTTATTACGTATTTAAAGTTTGACAAAGAGATTTCATTAGTTCATTTAATTGTATGAAATAGCGCGTGGGTACGCGACCCGTTCATTAACTGTCAATTTTACCAGAATAACATACATATATGTGTGTGACGTGTACGTAGATTAAATCGTTTTTCCTGTGCGCGACATACAGTAACTATTAAATACAAAAATAACGAGTTATATCGTGTACAACTATTGGATTTCTCATCAGTGCAGAAAATTTTACCGTATACACGAACAAAAGGTCCGGCAAACCTTGAAAAATTACAGTATAAAATCCCCATAATCCCTATCTTGTTGTCTCCTCAACCTCAACCTCATCATCCTCCCTTCGGCTCCACGACAATTTCCACCTCCATCCACCTGACCAAAGAATCAAAAGCATTGCAGCTCCACCAGGGACTCTTGCCACCACTACACCCAGCAGACCTCAAAAGGTCCGCGCGCTGGCCATCCGGCGCGAATTTGCATGGGACACACCCTGGAGTTTCGGCGGCCCTCTATGTATGTGTGTGTGCATGTGTGTGTATTTCGCATAACCTTATATAGTATACACAGCGGCGTGCAGCGCTCGTTCGTTCGTTCGTTCCGCGTGTTGGTATTTAATCAAGCGCGTCATTCAATATCGGCAGCCGCCGCCGAGGGCGGGTATGCGGAATGGCTCGCGCCGCGTGTCAAATTGCACGGCGCAGGGGAGGGGGAAGGGCCGGAAGTTGACCGGCAGCACGCTGTGTGTGG
The DNA here is from genome assembly GCA_030522985.1 of Torymus sinensis. Taxonomy (NCBI): domain Eukaryota; kingdom Metazoa; phylum Arthropoda; class Insecta; order Hymenoptera; family Torymidae; genus Torymus; species Torymus sinensis. Next base: position 7,846 of record JAPYZP010000903.1, on the reverse strand, counting down.
ATGTGTGTGTGTGTGCGTGTGTGTTGATGCGAAGAAGGTGCAGTGGAACGAGGGAGCGTGAACATTTTGCCGGGGATGGATTGTAAAAAGGGGGGGGGGGGAAGGGTGGAATGGAATTTGTCGTTGGTTTTGAAAGGGGGACGGACGGTGATATGGTTTATTCTTGAGGAAATGTTTGCATGTCGTTTTGTTTTTGGAAAGGCCCTTGTTTCGGGTAAAGTGAAGATCTTTGTTTGTCAATATTGAATTAACATTATGATTTTGTATAAATTTATGATGCGGTTTGGGCAATTGACTATGGAATGTAATGTTTCATAATTTTTGGTTTGTACTGCATAAAGATTAACGTAACCTTTGTTAGATAATATAGTGAAAAATTCTTGAAATGATTCAAATGTTATGCTTCATATACGTTTATGCATAACCGGCTGAATTATAAAAAAAAATCTTTAATATTCACTTTGTTTCCATTCCTCTTTTACACCGTTCTCTCATAGTTATGAAAAAACCTGATATTCTCGCAGACAATATTTTTTAATATGCCACGGCTAGCTCGACAACAAAGAGGTTAATAATTAATAGCTCCCGTTGGCTGTTAAATTTCATTCACTTCTCTAACTATACGAAAAAATTTCATTTTAATTAAAAATCCCTGAAACTCTCCTCGTCTCGAAAATGTTATTGGTGTAATTTGAAAAAAAGGACGCACGTAATTAAAATTAATATGAAGGTATTAAAATTATTAGCAAATAGGAGCACAGCAAAAGCAGCAACAACAGCAACAACAAGCTTTAATTAAAAGTACGATATAAATCGCCGTAACCTCTCGTAATTGCAACAACGTCTGCACGCGCCGCTGCCGCTATCAAAAAGTCGCGGGCATACGCTTTGCTTACTTAATGAGCCTTTCCCTCGTGTCCTTCTCTCCGCATTGACAAAACTAATTTGTTACGTTTTAGCCTCTCCTCTCTCTCGTCAATCAGCTCCCCGTGTGTTTGCGTTATACTTCGTTTCGGCTTTTAGTTTGATGAAGAAACGCGGCCGATGTTTCCATTCGGATTATATCTACTCTTGAACACATCATTCATTATCTCTCTCTGGGCTCTTTTTCCCTCCCTCTCCATCGAATATCACACGAAAATCCGCTACTCTCGCATAATCCTCATAAATCACAGGCGTGGGTCGCCGCGTCGCGCTGGATAAATCCGACTTCCCGGCTTTTAATTAACTCCCGGGCTCTGCCAGCGACACACCATCCTCTCTCTCTCTCCTCTCTTTTTTCTCCCAATCCACTCATTATTCCACTCCATATCCACGCGCACGGCGGCGGCGGCATTAAAAAATTCCTCCCTCGGCTAATCCCATCTAAAAATCACGCAATTACCCGGCCCACCTGGCACACCAGACACGAGAAGATGAGAAAAAAAACCGATCCCTCTCCCGCCCCTCCTACCAAAGATCAGCCGCAATATCAGCGGCGGTCGGGGGGGAGGAGGAGGGATTACAGTCCCATTCCGCACGCGCTCGCGAAGTGGATTAACGAAGCTACGACCTTGCAGCGACGGCGACGCAGCGGTGGTAATCCGAGGGCAGTCGCCGGTGCGCAGTTAATAACCAGCCGGCCGCTAAGTAATATAACCGATCGATGCCCCCGCGCGGCAAGCATATAGCAGCAGGGGGTCATTGTTCGTCGAGTCCAGTCGGAACGGTCGGCGCGCACGTTATATGCACTTTGCGTGTGTGCGTGCGCGTGCGGTTGCGGTTGCTTACGGTGCAGACACGAGGTTGGCTTTATTTATGGCGAGCCCGTGGTGGACCGCTTTTTCGCGTGTGTGTGTGTGTGTGCCTGTGCGAAGGCGCGTGTCGTGCGGTAGTGTCGCGGGAATGGGGGGGGGGGGGGCATTTTAATGCAAACAAAAGTTTCGGGGGGGAGGCGCTTCGTGGGGGGGGGGTGGCGCAGGGTGACGGGAAAATTTTCTGATGTTTGCTTGGATAAATTGATAGGGAGCTTCTTGATTGAGATGCTTGGTGCGAGGGGTCTGATATTATGAATGGTTTATATTGGACATCATAAATACTGCTACATCTATCCTTAAATAGCTTCGATTCGGTATATCTGCAGTATGTTTTCCACGAAATTCAAACATAGGAATGGGAAAACGAGTCTGTCGTTAGATTTTTAATCCTCATGGTGGCTAAAAGGGGATTGGATTCTCCTATTACTTCCTACGTTTGAATAATAGCTTCTAAGTTTTATCTATAGGCTGGAGAGTACTTTATTATTAATTATGAGTATTTTTCGACATTATATGCGTAAAATTGAATTGCACTCGCGACTGCATAATACTGAATTTTACATTTTTTCACCCACTTTAATCAATTTATCTCAGCAAACATTACGCACGCGCTTCACCAATAGAACTATTTGCATTTCATTCCCATTACAACTAGTTCCAAAGATAACTGTCGAGTAAAAAAGATCTTTTCCAAATTTTTTCTTAACTATCATCCTCACTTTACCATCGTTCCTGATTCGCAATTCAAAACCTTCTCTCCTCTCCCCCACCCCTATACGTAACCCTCTTCACGTCCCATCCCACGCACGGGAGAGCATCTCCCTCCAAAAAAAACGCGCGTCACGTGACAATTTTCTCCTTCCTCGAAATCAAAGTGAGCGCGAAGCCCCCGTGTGACCAAGATGCTTATCGGCGATGTACGCCGTACGCTTTTTAATAGCATCAAGGCGCTGGAATTCTTCGGGGCTGACGTTGAAGCGAGGCTGTTTAGAATACGTGACGCGGTTGGGAGAAAAACAGGGCGATATATAAAAGGGCCGGGAGATATGACGTGCTGCGTGAAATTTCGTGGCCTTCTTAATTCATCGCGTTTACTGCCCCTCGTGTGGGAGATATTGTACACTTGGCGCGAACGAAATTGGACCCAAGGGCAATAAAATTTTTAATTCTCTTTTTTTCTTCTTCATAAAATTAGAGAATGTTCACAATTCTTGGAGTTAATATGAAAATTCGAAGCGTTCCATATAAAAATCCTAAATAATTATTCACCATTCCTTTGGCAAAAAGTATAAGTACTTTTTAATGTCAAAGAAAAAAGCCATTCTAAAGTCATCGTATCCTCGCGTTCAGCCCGTAATTCCCATGCTAACCAGGGCCCAACACAACTCGACCTATAAAATGTTTAACCACTCTAGTTTTCCTTCGACTTCCCCTTCCCACTTAACTCGCACAGTCGAGCCGAGAGAGCCGCTAAAGTTTGCGCGCGGGTGGGTCATCCCTATACCAGCAGCCAGCGCCAAGTTTTCACGGTTACTTTTCTAACGAACGGAAAGCCATTAGCTCGAATGCAATCAGCTAACGATCTCTCGTATAACCCGCTCTCGCTCACCCCCTGCCCTGGTGTATATGAGCGTTAACGACCTCTAATACCCGCGCGCGTATATATAGACAGCCGCAAGAAAGTGTCGGTCGTTGCGGGAACGATCCCCGTGCCGTCTGCTGCTGCTGCTCTACACCGTGCTTATGAGCAGTTTCAGGAAAGGGGCCGAGGAGAAAGGAAAAAGCAGACAATGGGGGGAGAAAAGGTCTATTGAGTTGCGGTCGGTGGATTGAGTACGAAGGTATGGAGTACGCGACATGTGTATATTTGAATTTTTGAAGGTGGTGTGGAAAAGTTGGAGTTTTTGCGATCGCGTGTTAAAATGATATACCTACTTTTTCGGATGGTTCGGAAAAGATTAGGGACTCGTTAAAAAATATTAAAGTATGCCGATTCGTCCCTGTAATGATGATGAAATAAATGGGAGTCGTTGTGTAGCGAGGCGATGTCATTATTGGATTTTCGTAGTAAGTTAGTTTTACAAAGATCTTCTAATCTTATAAACACTAATATTTTCCAAAATGTAAGCTACGTCGATTTGTAACTTGTATTGATTTATTGAAGTTACTAGCAGTGTTACCTCGCTCGCTAACGCTCACTGGGTTAAGGGTTCTATTTTAAATTATAAAGTGACTGCAATAACACAAACTTCATGCGGTAGTAAAGTATTACCGTCTACGGCAAAATCTGTTACAAAATGAAATGCCTACTGATGAACCTTTTTTGAACACTTTTTAAACCCTTTTTAACCCTTTTTTAAACATGTTTTAAAACCCTTTTTTAACCCTTTTTTTTTTACCTTTTTTAACCCTTTACCATTTCCTCAGTGTCAACTTTACTCAATGTAAATTATTGGGGTGGGGGGGGGGGGGGGGCGACCACAGACCACCGACCAAAGACCACAGACCATTATCTTTTTAATATAATAGGACATATTAATGTGTGTTAGTTGTTGAGTTGTCAGAATAGTATCGAAGTTTAATTTTCAATTGTTTTTAATATCGTTTAAGATTATATTTAAGATAAATAGTCGTACGTTGATACCACCAAGTACATACATTAATCTACATCATACACTGTGACTACACACTTTTCTCGTTATTTCTGCTCTCGTACTACCACGCGCCATCGTCGACAGAGTTTCACGTCGCCTTCTTCATACCGTTCAAAAGCGGGCTTCCTCGCACCGTCTTCGTTGAAGAGATTGCGCGCGTCCTGGGCATCCAAAATGCGTCTTAGCGCACTTTCGTTGTTGGAGCTTTAATACGGGATTTCGCGTCTCCGTCAATGAAATAGCAGCGCGTATCCATAGCAGTAACTACGATGCTTGTGAATGTAACAATACGAGTTTTCCAAGAAGCGAACAGAGTAGTTTATTGAAACGCCATCTACATGTCTCAACTGGCTTAAGTCATTGTTTATATGTCAAGACAAGACAAAGCCATTCAAATAAGAATTAGATAAGAAGAACAGAGTAGTTGTACTGAGCAGCACCTTTCATTATTTTATCAATAGGAATGCGTTTGCTGCACCGAGTAACTTCACCTATAATCACTTCATATAATTCACTTTCTACCGAAATACGTAACGCATATTGTAAAATATTGAGACACAGAATTGAATTAACTCAAATTGATAATGTCATCTCTCGTATAAGAATAGTAGTGTGTAATCAATTCTGAGTGTGACTGGATACTAACAATATCTTCAAATGTTTATATAAATTTAGGATCTTGAACAATAACTTATCGATGGGAATCAGTATGAATGTGTAAAATAAAAGATTCTATCATGCTGAATGAGATAAAATAATAATAGTAAAAAATTATATTTCTTTCCTGGAATTTTATTGTCTCCTTTCTCTCTCCCTCTCTCTCATTTCGATTTAGTATTTTGCAGTTAGAATAGATCGCAAATTGAAAATCATGAGTATTTTCTACCTATTATGATACAATGATATTCTATACCCTGGTATTAATTTCGATGCTAACGTGTATAAAATGAAAATAGAAGCCTCTCACGATACTGATTGCAATTCATCAAGCGCCAGTGCGCCATGCAAATTTTAGAATCATACAATAATTAGTATTATCAAAGGAATTTCCATTAATAGTTTCTGAATATTACCGTTGAGTTAGCTTCCTAAATATACATTCCCCAGTGTATTCATTGTTCGCAAAATTCCCTTTTACTTTCGCCTCTGCACTGAAAAATGCAACCCAGTCCTTTATTTTGTCATCCCCACCCTTTGTCCCATCCGAATCCCCCCCCCCCCCCCCCCTAACAAGTCCAAATAAGCGCGGCGCATAATCCAAACGCGCGCACACACACACGTGCGATTGCCGCACTGCACGAGAGATCCGAAAAAAGGCGCGCGCGCGTGCGCATTGCATAAGACCGACTAAACAAAAAGCGAGCGAGCACGCGAGCGGCGGAAAAGTGAGCAGGAGAGAGGCGGCGTAAAACAGAGCTGCAGTCGGGGAAAAACAACGCGAAACAGATACGAGAGGGGCGCGCAAAAAAAGAGCATCGGCGGAGAGAGAGAGAGAGAGAGAGAGAGAGAAAACCCGGCGAGCGAAGGGAGGTAAAAAAGAGACGAGAGTAATCCACGGTCTCTCTCTCTCGCGTACGGCTGAAATTTCCGAATGATTTAGCGCTGTTTCAAAACTCGCGCCATGTGGCGGCGGCGGCGCGTGAACGTTCGAAGGGCCATTCCACCGCCCCTTCTGCGCGCGCGCGCGCGATTTTTCGACTGTAGTTTATGAAAAAGTTTCGCGCGCCCGCGCGTGCGTTATGAAATTTTCATTCTCCCGGGCCGAGGCGGCGAAATATTAAAGAGAAATTTATCGCGCCGAGAGAGAGAGAGTGAGAGAGAGAGGCGCGAACAACGCCGGAATTTATTGGGAGGAGCAGGGGGGTGTACGTGTCGCGCGTCAAGGAGAGGATTTTCGCGACTCAGCGTGCGCTCACGTCAATGGCGAAGAGTGAGGAGGTAATGATTTACGGTTCAGTAGGTAGCGCCAGTCTGTTATTCGCGTTGAATTATTCGTGATGAATAATTTATACTAGATTTTTCGTTAGGTAAGATTCAATTTTTTTTATTCTTTAACTACGTAACTGTAGGTTCGAGTATATATCTGCGTAAACTTTATATTTTTGGGATCAATAATAAAGCGGTTTTGTCATTTTTAACAGTGTTCATTAGTCAGATATAGATACAGGAAGTACTATTGCGAATAATATATAATAATAAATTATTGTTGTAGTAACATGTTAAAAAAAACACTTTTAATCGTAAATGATATCAAGGTGAAACCAATTTAATTTAAGTACTGCGATAACCAATGTTATTTCAACTATTTTTAATAACGATGATGTATGTATGCAATATTATTTTTATATAAAATATAACTTTTCTGTGTACAATAGAACATAAACTTTTCTCAGTATGCTAAAACGAAAAATACAAACGAAATATCTTTGCACAGTGGAGTTAAAAATCGCTTAAATTCGCTCTACGAAAAAGTTATTTTCCAGCATGAAAATGCCTTTTTAGACAGTAAATTGTTTTTCCAACTCGCCGCATTCCACAAGAAATTGGTAGAGAGTAATTAAAATATGATTGAAAACCGGACAAATACTAATTGTAACGTTTAACAGGCATTGTTTCCATTGTCGTAGCGTATTGTGATGGCCACCGGTAGTGAAAAACTTTTTTAATGGAAACATTATTACTGACGTACACAAAGAGAATTATTCATAATCTTTTATTGAAAACATTAGACAATATTATTGTTACTTCATGACTGACTATTGCAAAGCTTTTGATATTTTTAATTTTTGTTATCCATAGAAGAATTTCATAAATTTTGTATCACTATGACTGTGGTTTCATTGTTCTGGACTTTGTTATGTGATAATGTATACCGATAAACGAAGAGGTGGTATATAAAATCCATTGTTACTTTATAAAATATGTCAAACTTTATCGTCATTAATTTGATCCATTGTTACTTTATAAAATATGTCAAACTTTATCGTCATTAATTTGAGTATAAATTAACAACAGTAAGCTTATACCAGTGGAAATGAGTGAAAGTTATTGAATAAAATTTTTAAATATTTAACTTCACCTTCATTTTGCTTCGGTTATCTTATTTTGGAATTTCTATTCATTTATTGGTTAAATATAAATTTACAATTCTAAGAGTTAGTGGGTAAATCACTTCGTCGGAAGACAAATTATTTTAGCGATGAATTTAAAAAAAGGAGTTATTTCGATAACGCGCTTACAAAAAGGCCTAAAAAAAACTTGAATATCAAAGTCCCCAAAATTCTCCCACGCGCGCCCGGCAACTTCCGTCAACTTCAATCCCTATTATGTCGCACCAGCCCTCCATTCACCCTTACGCGCCAGTCGAAAACCAACCCACCGACCCAATAGAGCCGA
>JAPYZP010000902.1:0-41279 GCA_030522985.1 Torymus sinensis | reverse complement strand
TGTGTGTCGGGGCGTGCGCGCCGCGTTAAAAACACCCTTCCAGCGCGAGGTGGGAGTACGCGTGGAAGAGGGGAGTGGGCTCGAAGAGTTAAATGGCTATTTGGTCGTGAGTGTACTCGTAAAACAGGGCGAAATTACGCGCGCGCGCGAGTTCGCCGAGGGGCGCCATTTCGATGAGTAAAATACCTGAGTGAGGCTGTGCGCGAAGAGTATTGAGAAAACGAGTTCTATCTTTGCGTATGGTTGTCTATTAATAAATAGGTATGATTTCGGAAATCGCTGGAGAAAGGATCAAATTTCTGCTCGAAAGCTTTGTTTCTCCGTGACCTAAATCTGCACTTATGTCACGCCTATCTGTGGCATAAGTAGTAGATTGTAGCACACGAATTATTTGCTACAATAGTTCGAAAATTTTTTATTTTTCCTTTTTTGCACTAAAAAATGCATGTAGGTGAAAATAAATTTTTTAAGCAAAAATACAATTGCAATGTTTTGACATACATGAAGCTGAACTAACACTTTTTATTTAATTTTTTAGCTGTTAAAAAGAACTTTTACTCATATATTTTTTTGAGTAAAAGTTCGAAAAAAAGTTCGATGATGGTTGCATGAACTCGTGAGTGTATGAATGTTTTTTGAGCTTTTAAAACTTTTTAGTTTACTAAATTAATGTGTTGGTTAGAAAATGTATATTATTTTATCATTTACACTATTATAAAGTTTATTTAAAAAAGAATAAGAAGAAACTTTTGAACTACTCAATCTACCCCTACTTCACGCACAGCCGATTAAAAAAGTTGTTCAAAAATAAACGGTTATTAAAGTATAAATTGTGTTCAAATATTTTCTTTTTGAAACAATGACTAATAAAGTAACAATAACGATGCTTGATGAAACAAAGAAACAATACAATACATCAGACCATGGTCTTCTTTTATTAACAGCTATTTTGCATGTTGTCAAACAACTGTTATTTATTTTTACTGGTATTAGCGATCTTTTTGCAACTTTATAGGCTATAAAAAAATTTGATTTTACAAATCCAAAATATTTCCGCCATGGTATTACAACCCAGGAGATTATTTATTCCATAGTAACGGTATAAAACCAGCAGTTGTTAAAAAATTAACTACATGCAAAAACAGGCGTAATTGTGTATGGAAGCGCAAAAAACGACGAGTTTCTAAAGCTAGGCGAGGTGGGATGAGAGAGTAATGAAAAAGCCAGAGAGCTAGGCGTTCATTTGCAGACACGTATATGAATGCGGACGTGAATGATGCGTAAAATTATGTTGTAAATGCGCAGCTCTAGTCCTGGATTGTGCGTCATACCAGCCACCAGCCGCATTTCTCCACTCTTTCACATGCGCGCGGTGTGATACGAGAGACGCGCGCGCGATAACGCACCGGTGATTTTTGCGCGAAAATTCCCGAGTTTTATCGACGTGAATTACGATGATAGCTCCGAATAGTCTTGACACGAGACAGAAACGTGTTTGCCCGTATGTGTGCCGAGTAATTAAATGATTATGCGGAAAAGAAATATTGCGCCGACAGTTTTTGTAAAAGATACATATAAAATACAAAACAGCATGTGATTTATCGCTCTGCATGTCGTTGGAAAGGTTTGTTTAAAGCGGGAAAATTGAATGGTAAACGAAAAATACGTGTTTCTGTTTTATTTTTAAGGGAATTTGTGAGGGTACAGAAGTGTGTTGAAAAGAAATAATTTTTTCAAAAGTGTTACGGGTGGTAGCTAACAAAAGATAACAACAAAATTTGAACCCAATTTTTTATTTTTTATTTTCCAACTTTATTCACATTGTATTCAATGGAAAATCCAATTTTCAATATTTTTTTTTCTCAAAACTAAATTTTTCGACATCAGGAGGTTTGCGCAAGAGTGTTTGTACTATCTATTTGAACCTTTGCATATACATATAATTTTTTTCAGATTTCTAATGAGCAAAAAATTTGAAATTGCATGATTGTACAAAGGAAAACAGTAGCATTAGGACCACGAAGTAGTCAATCGATAATAAGATCCGATCAAATTTCATTGAGCTAATCGGGTTACTTGATCACATACATACATACATTTACAGACATACATACATCTTCGGAAATCCTTAAAATGGACTCGTTTTGGGTGGAAAATATTCTTTATATATTGTAAATTTTCAGAATTTGAAGTGTTACAATTTTCGCTCTGGCGAAAATATAAGGCTCTCCCGAGAAGCGGTCGTGCTTGAAAAGAGGGCCGTGTAGGTTTCGAAATATCGCGATGGTCCATATTAGGCGCTGGGCCATATTGGAAGACTTTACCTCGTAGCTTTTTCTCAATATTGGTTTTTTCTGTTTTTGGAGGTTAGCGTTGAGCGACTCTCTTCACACCAGGAACGTAATCACATTTTTATATTTTACGAATACGATCATTAATATTGAAGGATGGAATCTAATAATGCAAAACTGCTGATAAATGTTTTTTTAGATAATTTCAAAGACTAAATTTGAAATACTACGACGAAATAATTTTTATTTTCGGATGGTATATTAATAACCCCCTCCCCTCAGCGCAAGAGTTTTCTCTGACTTAGATCTTAGCAAAACTCATTAGTATTTTGAGAAAGGTTTGCAAAATGAACGAGGTATTTTCTGAGATTTTTATTCGGGAGTCGTCAATAGAAATGTTAGGTCAACTGTACACGTCCTTCTGTATATGGGAACAACTTCGTTTGGATGAATATACTGGGGATAAACGCTTGTGGGCTAAGATACGACAGATTACAATCATTATCTGTTATTGTTCCAGTATAGGGTACAATTTTTACGTGCCCGATACCATAGAGATTGAGAGTTAAAGAAAGAGAGAGCAAGAGCGTAAAGAGAGAAATGCTGTTGTGAGTGATGCATACTACTTTTCCGGTATTACGTCCGCGTATGTTTTGCTTGCTCGAAATTAATCAACGACATTCTTTAGCTATACCTGTACTCGTCGCGTTGCCGTGTGTACACTTGACCTGCGCGCGGAAACGAGAACCGAACTGGTAAAGCGAACTTCCTGCTCTGTGTTGAAAGCGTCCTGAAAGGCGGGCACGAGAAAGAAAGAGAGAAAGAGAGAGAGAGAAAGCAATAGAGTGAGGTTGAGTGGGCATTTATTTATTGCTTCGTAATTGCTGCGCGTCACTAGTTCCGCTCATCCTCAATATCTCTCTAAATGTGAGAAGAAATCGAAGAAAAAGAGGGATACCTAGAGAGAGAATTATTTGTTGGTACTATTGAATTTCTTGTTGAGTGCCTATACGCATGTGTGGACCTCTGTCATTTTCCTCAAAGGGAAGAATTAAAATGATGTCTTTGAACTGGTATAATAGCAATACAATTGTAAAATATTTAAAATATTTAGAATGTTGAAACGGATTAGTATTCATCCTATTGCTGTTTGTTGATTGACCACTGACATATCCGATCGAATTCAGCTTCGTAGCGAAACTTTATCCGCTTTTTGATTTCTCGTCGATATATTCGGAATTGCTTTCCACCTTTTTATATTTTCTCCCAACGTTTCGGACTTTTTATTTAAGTCCCTCTTCAGGGTAACTTGTCGTCAAAAAGAGCTCTTGTACGGAAGAGTATTCCGTTAGTCACTGGTAGTACGGCCATTAACATCATTCAAATCAACTTATACAAATTCTACCATCAGCTTCAATATATCAAAATTACTTTATATGAGTTCGTTCCCGACAAATATAATAATTAGAAAAAAACTAATAGATGTAGAAGTACCTACTACTTCTCTATAAAATTTGAAAACGATATCATGTTATGTACATTTTACTCCAGTTATCGTCAAATATGGAAGTACATTTTTCATATAAATTAGTCTATTTCTATGTAAGTAACTGTAGCAAACACTTAAAATTTGTAGAGATTATAGACCTCTATATACAAGTTATGTCATAAAAAATATTTCATCGCAAAACATTTTTAAGCTTTGGAGACATAATAAAATTTAAAGAATTTCGATATTTTATGCGCAGTATAAAGTACAATAGTTGATAATTATACAAATCGATTCTCGTTGAAAATTATAAATTCCGCAGCACGTAGCAAATATTTCACAATTTTTCTCTCGGTGAACCTACTAAATAATTAATTAACAGCGAACGAGTAAAATCTAATTGTTTACATATCGTATTTCTCTCGTTACTCCGGGACGCTGATCAAATTCAACTTTCCATCCACTTTACAGGCAGAAAAAGGGCGTTTTTCAAGCACCTGTAAAAAAAAATGGTTTTGTGTCGGTAACTTCAAGTTTTGTCTTGCTCCTTGTAGGCGTAATGGGAGAATCAATGGTCGGCTATTAAGCCGATTCGTATTTTACGAGACTCGTGATTCATTTTTTACTGTCGCGTGCGTGCGCACGAGCGAAGAAAGTGTCGATGATCGCAAGTGAAAATTTTACACTCGCCGGAAAGATGTTGGGCCCCTCGATCGTATAAAGATTGCGCGTTAGCAGTTCGCTCAATGTGTTTCCCGCGCGTATAAAGTTAAATATCGGAAAATTGTCGGGGCGTGCGCACACGTTTTTCTCGCGGAGGGAGAAGGAAAGCGAGCGAAGGGACGAGTGGGGGCATTTGACTGTTAGCCAGTGCGAATTTCGATTCGTAAAATTTTAGAGATCCCGTTTCGCGCAAGCGCCGCGTGTGTTCGACTTGAAAACGAGTGCGCGTTACGCGATATCGTGTTACGATATTTTATTTACAACGTTTCATGCAAGCTCAGGTTAGTGGGGAGCAGCATCCGAAGGAACGAGGAATGGTTTTACTCGGGTCAAATAATTAACAGAATTATTCAGGTTAATTTTATATTAACAAATAAAATTATTTACGGCAGAGTTTAATAAATATAAAATAAAAGACTAATACAAGAAGTAATACAAAACGCGGCGGGTTTCCAGGCGTGCGAGATGCTTGCAAGTAGCTGGACGCTCCATGCCCCATAGATTTTTCTCCTTTTTTGCATTGAGCGGACTAAGCTTAATTGACCGTACTAAGCGAGGAAGTCAGAGGCTCCTTTTGCCATTGGGCTACTGCGTCAACTTACCCCTGTAGCGAACTCGCCCCGAAAGCTCCCAAAGTATATCTTGAAAGCATTGGAAAATGGAAGACGAATTTTCTCTTTTATGCCGGAGCTATATATCAATAATGAATTACGTTACAGAGAAGAGGTTAAACGTGAAAATATTTCGATTACAGTCTTTTTTTGTTTGACAAACTAATCGTGATATTGTTATACTCCATTTACTATATTATATTTTCGAGTAATACGCTATCCCTATTCCTAATATTTTTGGTAGATGATTATAAAAAATGGAAAAAGTGCTTCATTATTAAGGAATAAATTTTTATCAGTGATAATTAAAATTATTTTGCATCAAAATAAAGTCTTCATTCCCTAATAAATGGATTGTCTCCTATTCCATTGTTTGATTTTAAAATTTTTTGTTCGATAAGTAACTCGTTTAAATAAATATGTACTTAACAGTGTTTGTGTTCTGGGTATTGAATTGTCAGACGAGTGGAGTTATATTTTGATGATGCTGTAATAATTAAGATTCCTTTGTTAATTATTATCACTTTACAAGAATAATTTTTATTGCCTTTCACAGTTGTCAGTATCCGTTATTTTTATTATTTATTTAATTGAAACTCGATATGAATATGACTTTATAAAGTAGTCTTATTAATATTATAAAAGTTTTAAAAAAAAATCTTTGGTTTTATACCAACATAAAAGATCTCATTTTTGGTTCACTGATATGTGAATAAAAATTATATTAAAGGGAGACTTTGTAAAAGCTGTAATATCTAGAGAAAAATTTCTCACTCAAAAACTTTTGTTATTTCTATTTTATGAACTCTTCACTTAAATATTTCAAGCTCAATTCCAATTCACGTGTCATTACATATGTGCCGCATTATCGTGATGTCATAAACAAACTGAAATTCCATTTGATTTCAAGCGTCTTCGCATATTTTTCTCTCGCTTGACCTATTCAGCCGTAAGCCTTTATTCTCTGCGAAAATAAACGACGCTGTAAAACCCTTGCCTATACCCATTTTGACCATTGTGCTATATTTCTTTTAAGAGCAATTTTTCTCCCATTCGCATTAAGTTGGTAATTGCAGTGCGCGTATAACACACGCACGCGTACAGCCTTCGCGGGCACTCGTGCCCAACCAGGCTCTGCCTCTACAATATTCGAGAGCGGTATACAAATTTTAAATAATAAACCATTTGAAAATTTTCTAATTTTATGAAGTTGGTGGAACGTAAGTCTATATTATAGAGGAAATTATATTAGTCTTATCCAAAAAAATTTGCAAAAAATACTGCTGCATCTATATAACTGAAGTTCAGTTTATTTTTTCAAAATACGTATATACATTAGATTGCATTGTTGACGATTGTACCACTAGCGGTGGTTCAATATGCGGATGAGTGAAAAATTCAAGAAGATTGAACAAAGAAATAGGTGTCATCACACAGCGTGCTCTTGACTTATGGGACTGCAGCTTGGTGAACAAATTTCTTTTTATGCTGAAAGTAATGATCGGTTTTGGTTCAATTCGCGTTGGGGGCACTTTTCAATATCTTATCCGGCATAACCTTTACACGCTCTTTTAAATTAATAACAAAGATTAAGTTTACTAAATGTTTAATACATCTTGTAAGTACATGGAACCTTAAAATTCATTTGCATTTACCATAAGTATTAGTAGTGACAAAATCGCACTATATTTTTTAATAAATTTCATCAAAAATTAAAGTTACCTTAAACTATTATGAAACTATTTAATTTAATTTGACTCTCCAATAAAAAATTGTGCACATTGCAAAGCATATTAAATATTATGTAAAATGAAATATCGATAGTCAACAACAGGAGTTTGCTAATACACAGAGGAAATTCCTTACAGTTCCTAACTTGCGCGTGCCGAGATAGGACGCGGTTCGGCTCAATCGTCGATATCTAAAAGTCCATGCAGGGAATTGATGTAATTAACGCATATGAGAAATTCTACGTAAAACATCAAACTGGGTTCAACAATTTTAAAAAACTTTTTGAGGGGTACACCTACCAGACCAATTTTGTTGGTCCTTTGGATCATTTTGAGTTTATAATAGATCGGAACATGGTCAATTTAGTGATGAGATTTCTTGCAGAAAATAACTTTATTTCTAAAAAATGCTAAAGATGACCTCGTTCAAACATAAATCATTTTGTCAAAGAGAGCCGCACATACATTAAAAAATAGAAAATAAAACTAGAGAATTCAGCTTTCATTTGCTTTTTACCAGATGAAAAAATGTTGATTCCTTTCAAAGTTATATGAGTTCAAGTAGTATAAGTGTAAAATACACAAAATACAGTTAAAATGAAGAGGAGAGGGTTTTTGTCCATTTTCCAATGTACTTTCAAAAACTAGTGTATTTGGTGCCCGTCTTTGAACTCGTGTAACTTTTGAAGGATCAACATTTTTTTCATCAGCTAAAAAGCAAGAGAAAGCACGTATTCTTCAGTTTTATTTTCTTTTTTTGAAATTTATTTGCAACTTTTCTTGGTAAAACGGTTTATGTTTAAAGGGAGGTAATTTTTAAGCATTTAAAAAAATAAAGTTACTGTTTAAAAAAAAAGCTTGCCACTAACTTAACTAGTGTTCACGATTTTTTTTTATGCTTCGAATGGACCAGAGAAACAGAAAAATCTGGTCTGAGAGATGTACGCATCCCACAAAACATTTTTATTTATTTTTTGTAAGCAGTTGTTTGATGGAATTCTTCCTCATTAGAAGAGAACAGTTATCTGTTGATAAATGTTCATCATTTTCGAGGAATAAGAATATACTTCTATAGCCGGCAGAAAAGTCATTTTGAAATTTAATAGCTTAGAAATAATACAATGTTTGTTTTAACTTGAATAATCAATTTTTCTAATTTTATTTTTTCTATAAATAGAACATGGATGTTTAGATCATAAAACAATCTCGAATTTTCTAATGACACTTGTCGGTTAGAAAGCCTTTAATTAGTTTCTAAATTCGTTTGCCACACCGCACCAAAGTGGGCATGATATCCTTTGCTACATCGTTAATCTCTACGATTAGATCGTCAAATAATTTTGGGTCCAACTTGAGGGCATTGGAGAATTTCGGTCTCTGCATTCTCGCAGCTATGACTACTTTGTGCCGGCTTCAAGGGTCCTCAACGTTCAAATTAATCTGAGAACAAGTTTACAACTACTTGTCATGAAGTGGAGTGTGATGATTGCTCTGCGTTTACAGGAAGCATTTATTAGATAACATTTTGGAATGCACGTACTGCATGGAATCTTTCCGAGGGTATAGATCTAATCAGTCATGGGAAAAATACCTTCGTTATGAATTAAATGTATCCCTGGTAGAAAACTCTGTTCGTTAGCATATTAATTAACGTAAAGGAGGCATTTCTGCTTGAAATTAACATCAAAATTTAATTGAAACTATTTAAAACTATGATTATATTTGGAAGCATCTATAATATCATATTTTCACATGTATGAATAGTTTATAAATTTTTCATCGACAGTCGCAACATAAAAATTAACAAACAGTTTGCCAACTGTTTATTTATTTCATTTAAACTTGCTGCATTAAAGTTTTTTAACCGTAACTCACAAAGACGTTTATTGTTGAAAACAATGTTATTTTTGTTACAAGCACAATTGTAATGCAAATACTTTTTACCTTTGCATTCACTGTAATACATGATATAATATTGCAATACAAAATATATAAACACGATGCGTCTGTTATCGGAAGCGCCAATATAAAGAAATCCTGCTCAATGCATTTGTTATTCTCGAATTCCCAATTTTTTAATAGTATTTAATAACAACACATAGTATTTAATAACAAAGCTCCGCCTCTCACCCTCCCCTCATCAAGGGATGCGTCCTTTTCCTTTACTATTGGTTCTTATAAAATGTACTATTAATTAATTATTATTTATTGATAATTCTCGAATTTTTCGCACTTTCCGTCGAAAAATAGTATGCGCTACACGTGTGCATAATTTATTATTAAATCCCAATGGGTATACATAATTCTCGGACAATCTCGATGCTTGCGATATCCTAGTAATACTCGGATAATCTGTTTACGTTCGCGAAAGATGTACGACTGGCGCGAGCTGTCAAAACGCAAGAAGTGCACTCGATCGATTTACTGACCCGAATTGGCCGGGACAACTTCTCCCCTCCTTTACAGGAGTCCACTAGAGAGCCAAGCGTTTATCATGCCGTGAAAAATAGATGCCAAAACGCATGACATCGTGGCTGTAGCCTCGCTCTGATATTTTTAAGCTACGTCGGTACATTTGACACGTCGTTCTTGTCGTCGTCGCAGATATTTTTCTTCGCTGCGAGATTTATCTTTTCGAGAATGCGTTGTTTTCAATTTCGCTCCCGCGTTGTTTATCAAACGCAGACTATATCTGGAGGAAAATAATATTTAGGTTATTTCTTGAGTCGAATTCTGCACGGAGAAAAACATTTATTTGTAGTAAAATTGCTATTATTTTTACTATACAAAATTATTCTCCGTGCGAATTCGAATAAGAAATACTTTTCTTTGATGGTAAAGAAGAAATAGTATTCTTTGAATTATAGGACGACTAATTTTAGAGATCTCGACGATGAGCCAGCTCACCTAGTTTCGAATCCTCTTGCCGTGCACTTAGGGCATTATCCACTGGACCGATCGAAACCCTTCTTATACATCGCGTGTATACTGCAGCGTGGGTCGTTATAAGTCCGCTTGACTTGGCGCCCATACAATGAAATTAGCAATGCACTGGATATACCGACAGGGAGTGTACGTAAGCGGGAGATGCGCTTTGATGGACCGTGCGCGCGTATATGTATGTAACTCGGTCGCGCCATCGACGACGGGGTAAATACGGGATTTAGTGGGAGTGACGGTTCGAAGCGGCAGAGTATTTGCGATATTCATGGGTAATGGACTTTTGATGTAGTTGGAGAAAAAGCTGTTTGTTGATGTGTATTATGAAGTTGCAATATTATATAATGAAATTAAACGGTGGTATTTCAAGGGAAGATGGTACTGAAGTGTATTGAAAAAGGTCACTTTTTTATTCCTATTGTAAAGGGTTCCTTACAATGTATGTATTACTCAGAAATATTCTTTTTTCAACAGATAGCAGCAAAACTTTGAACATGATTTGAAAATTTTTTCTAATTATATTTACATTGTTTTAAATGGAAAATCAAATTTTCAATATTTGTTCACACTAAACTACATTTTTCCATTTTTCGACTTTAACAGGAGGTGTTTGCGCTACAGTTTTTAAACTATCTACTTGAACCTGTAAGTTCTCTCTCTCTCTCTCTCTCTCCCTCTCTCTCTCTCTCCTCTCCCTCCCTCTCTCTTTTGCAGTCGCTCTTTTCTTGACCCCAGACCTAACGTTCGGCGTATTCTACCTGCATTATACTTATTTACCTATATTTATTTTAGAAGCTCGTGTTCTTTATTTGTTGACTCCTGCAAGCAATTTGCACCTGGACCGGTTCTCTCTTGCTCGCGACTTAGCTTATTACTTAATTCATCATGTAAAGACCAAAACCTTTACATACTATAGCTCTTATCATACATTTACTGGATTATAAAAATTGAGTAAAGTTGAAAATACAGCAAGCCACTTAGAGTACTATTATTTGATTCTTTGTAAAGACTTAGTAGAAAGGTATGTTCAATAGGAGAAAAATTAGTAATATTCAATGTACAAGGTTTCCTTGCATAAATTTAAGACAGCACATCAGGAATCATAAGAATGATTTTCTTTAGATGGTTTTATCCAGTTTATTCTATTTACTAGTTTGATTAGGAATTTTGATTTGTATTATAGATATAGATTGTAATTTTTACCCTAAATTAATCGTAGATTCGAGCTTTAGTTCTGGTTATAACTTTAGTTTATAAACTCTTACGTTTCATACTGTTCATTTATGGCTAGCAGGCAGTGGAATATAAATTTATGGTTTACTGAAAAATGAATAGTTTGATTTACGGGGAAACTTTAAGCTTTAATAACTTAAAAAAAATTCTGCCAGCTACATTGGCACTTTGCTTTCTCAAAGAAATATTTCAATCACACCGAATGTAGCACATTAGTATACATTGAGTACGAATACCATGAGGCAAAAATGATTAATTTAACTTACTATAATTTGGTAGTTAAAAATGTTTGTAACATATAGCCTAGTAAGGCAATCTAATAAAAATAGCTAAAACAAAACAATTAATATTTTTACAGTAACAAAAAGAAGGCATGGTAACTATATTATGTTAATAGTTTAGTTAAGTATTTATTGTAGCATGGCCATCTTCAATCAGATAATTGTTAACTGTTTCTAATTATCTTTTTCATGGATAAAAATCTTGTCTGACTATAATTTTATCGTTATTAATAGCTTTGTTATTTGGCAAATTGAAAAATAAGGTCTTTGAAAAGAATATACGAGAAGATTTACGAATACTCTTACTAAAAATCTGTTTCAAATATGATATCTGGATAATATTTTTTTGACTGGATATTATATTTTTTACTTAACAATCGTATCGTCAACCATTATTTAAATTTAATTTAAGAAAAACTATGAACGAAATAAATAAATTCCGTTTGTAAAATTGGTCACTTCAAAAATATTCTGCGAGATATAATGTAAAAATTTCGACACACCACCTCAGGCCGTAAATCGCACAGGCACGTATGAAATATTATTTTTTGGTCTTTTAGCTGTAAAATTCGATTTTGTAAAATTTACGCATCGAGTTTTTACTGTCACTGGCGAGTTCAGGTGTGCTGCCCGCGCTCTTCCTTTACCTTTAATTATACAATTAATATATTGAAATATTATGAATTTAAAATTTATTTTACTTTTTAACAATTGCAAATTTATCCAATATTAGTTATTGAAACTTGGATTGTATTTATTTTAGTTTATTCCTGCAATGTAAAAGTTTGAAGGTTAGAAATTTAAATGTAATCAGAATGGTATTCATAGTCCTTCATTGTTATTTACAGATAAAATATTAATACTTTTTTGTTATACAAAACCAAGTTTTAAGTCTAATGTCACCGTCGACCAATCACGGGCTCCTTTTCGAACGCGAAGGTTTTATTTCGGCTTTAAATTTCCGTCTTCACTTTTTTAAAAGAGGATTTTAATTTAAGAAAATAAAACGGAAAAAACGGTGTATTTAACTTTTGAGAAAAATCTTGCGGGTGTCATCACAGTTAACGTGATTCCTTGTAAAAGTAATTTATATACTTTGGTATTGTATAATAGTAATCACCTATTGTGCGTTAGAAACAGTACGAAATAATTTACCAAAACTTCCTGCACGCATACTGCATAATCCGTACCATTGTTCCACGTTAAGTTTTATGAAGACAAGTTATATAAATAGTTAATTTTAATGAAATTTCCCACCTAATTAGCTCGAACTTTTTGCGACGTGACTGATATTGTTGGAAGATTAAAAATGTTCCATATGCACCTTCAGTGGCAACGCCTTCGTCGCAGACAACGAACTTTTTTAATTCATTAAACATCCTGGAATGCTGAAGAAGACATAGTACTAGAGGCGGTGGCGCAGTGGATTCTGAAAGTTACTCCAACAGTTATACAGCGGTATTCAGCGGGGCCGGGTAACAATAACCCATGAATTTATAATGGAAACCATTATGACGACGCGCGAGCACAACTTTCGTGCGTCGGTAGGTATGCGCGGGCCGCTTTGTGCACGTGAAAGTGCGTTATTTGCTTTGTCGTCCGACAGCTCCTTTGCACCACGCGAGCTACATCGCTGAAAATGTAAGAAACTACATGCTAAAGTCTGCCACCGGTGTAAAAGTAGTCATCCATTCTTTTTACTCGGAGAAAGGAAGAGGGAAAAGGAGAGCGGAAGAGGAGAGAGAGGAGAGAGAGAGAGAGTAAGTAGTGAGAAAGGAAGAGAGCTGATCATTTAGTTATAGTGTTTGTAACTTGCACGCACTATGCACGTGAGTTTCATCTCATTTGAAATTTTTCGACCACTGCTGTTACTTAAAATGAGAGGGAAGTTTCCCTTAAACATAGATGAGTGAAAAAACGATATAAGACTGGAGGGCGTAGTGTCGGAAAATAGTATACAAATTAAACAGCATAATCTTGTTTAAAGTTTTAATTGACGCTGTATCGACAGGCTCGAAAATTGTGATACCTCTTAAATGTTCATTACGAGGTTATTTTAAAACTAATATTCACCTGGGGGTAGTACGGAGCACGCGGCAAAGTTTTCAAAGCAGATGGATTTTTCATGAGAGAATCGGACTGCGTAAAAATTTAATGAGGATAGAGGATGAGTGGCAGCCTCCCCCTTAACTGGTCCTTTCTTTTCAGTATTTGAGACACCTACATGGCTTTCAAAATGTGTTTACGAGAGAGGGGTGAAGAGTTTATTTTGTTTTTAAGCGCCCAAAGACTTTGTGCTTTCAAAATTATGGTAGTTTGAAGTTAAGTAATGCAAATGCACTGCTAAACGGTGAAAATTCGCAGTACAACTTCATATATATATTTTGATGCACGTTAACTATTAGCTTTATGCCAAGTATTAATGAAAATTCGAATTAGTATCTGCAATTATCGGGTCATGTTTCAGTAATGGCACATTTAGCTTATGCTACGTAACCATGACCTCAGTTATTTTTTTCTTGCTTTAATCAAGTATCAATGGACCGTTTAGTTTAATAATCAATACTGATTTCGTGATGAAAATGTAATCTTCGATTAAGAGGCTTTTGCAAATAATACGTTAGGATTAGACATTATTATATTTATCAACCCGACTTAATAGCTGTTAATACTAAGCTATCATTCTTAAATTTAATACAGTGAAGTGACCTAATGTTTCATAAGAAAAATAAGCGAATTCATACTAATTTTCAATTAGGTAGAATGATAATATTTGAATTCAGTCACATTTTCACTGATTTCAATTTGAAGATTAGTTATCAAACGTTAGTATAGCTTAAAGTAAATATTCATAATGACAGCTTCGAGGTATTTCAGTAATGATGATTAATAAAATAAGACAATAAGATCCTATCCTTTTTACAAATTAAATTATTTAGAGATTACAAACTTACGTGAATAGATAAAGACGATAAAAAAAATCGTTTGAAATACGATAACGCTTATTATTCTCTTAATACTCGGAAGGCATTCAGTTAATCGTATACGGCATTCGAATGGTACAAAATTCATTGCACTTTTGTAGATTGGTGTTTTCTTTCGCTTAGAAATTCATTTGGGCGTTTTTCTTTGCGACAACCCAAATCCTTTTGATCACAATGTTGTCAAAGCCTTCTTTGACTCTTCAATCGACTTTTAAAAATACGCCGGACTGAATAAGTTTTCAGTCCAAATAAGAAGAGCGTTCAACATTTTCTTTTGAATCAAAACTTACTTTAACTGCAGTGAGCATTCACTTTTCGATTGAATTGCATAACCCCGTATACCTTAGTGAAATGAAATTTATTCACTCACAGAATGAACAATCTGATTTATCCACGATTTCTCATTTTAATTGGCCATTATTGATTTAAATGCGAACATATGGATTAATTGAAATAAATTCGAATATTTTTTTCAAAATATTTTACTCTTATTTTTAAATCCTTTTTTCCTAAAAGTAAAGTAGTGAACTACTGTTAGTGAACTACTTACTAGTGATTACTGTTTCAGTTATCGATATTCATTTTTTGATGGTGTGAAATTAAATCTTCTTTATACAATAATAATATTTTGAAGTAAGTACTTCACTGGCGCAATTGTAATGGATTTATTCTACGGAAATAGTTGAACATTGTTGTTGAACATATTGAAAATTACTGATCTTATCATTTTTTTAGATATTGCAATATACCTCTTTTATTGTTTTTATGATAGAAGTTGTGTTAAACTTAGGCTTACAATAAACTAAATGAATTAACTATTATATTAATGTAACGTTACGAATAATGTTATAATAGTGTTATCAAACTTATTATTTATTTTATTATACTGTTATTTTAGACAACTTTGCTTATTAATGTAATGGAAATACTCTAAAAGTTCAATAACGAAAAAGTTCATAATGTGAGAAAAAAATGTTCACTATAGTGCAACAAATCGTGTCGCTAAGTCCGCCAAATTCAATTGTCTAAACCACCTTAAAACTTTTCCCGCTTCATTTTCAGCGTTGAAATTAAAAATCAAATTAAAGAGTTTTATACGTTTTGCCAGCAAGTTATACTACGCTAAAGACATGCTTCCAACAGAACGTTTGAATTATTTCAATAATTAATTTTCAATTTTTAAATTAATTCTTTTATAAGTATACATACAATATTTTATTGAATGTTTATAAAAACTCAAGAAATTGATATTATTTATATTAAGGTACCCACAGTGGCTTCTAAGGCCAAAATCCGCTGTCTTCTAAGGCCAAAAACTCGTCCAAAACATAAATATTTTTATGCAAACTTTGACTGTTTATATAGAAATAATATAATTTGAAAAAATCACTACAAATACCAAATCAACTCCGCCTGACTAATAATCCCTTCCCAAATATCCAGTATATCACTTACACCTTTACCACACCTAAGTACAAACAGAAATTCGCCATCTTTCATTTTTGCCGTTCACAGAAGTGATATTGCTCTTTTTTAGCTTAGATTTTGACAAGA
The DNA here is from genome assembly GCA_030522985.1 of Torymus sinensis. Taxonomy (NCBI): domain Eukaryota; kingdom Metazoa; phylum Arthropoda; class Insecta; order Hymenoptera; family Torymidae; genus Torymus; species Torymus sinensis. The sequence goes on along the minus strand of JAPYZP010000902.1, from coordinate 25,443 downwards.
TATAGAAAAGAAAAACCCGTGCATTTCAGAGAGACAAAAGAAAGTCATAAGTCGAATCTTGCTCGAGTTGAAAGCTATTCAGTTATGAAATACCAAATAATATTTGCAAGCAATAAAATTACTTCACAGCCGATACGGATTGCTCGTATTTCGCTCCTCGCAGCTCATCTCCGATAACGGCAGCAAGCCTTGCGCGCGCGCCTCCAAAAAGAGCACATAGTCTTCCAGCCGATCAAGCTGTGCTCTCTCATCCTCACGCCTCGCGCCTCGTGAAAAGTGCGCGAGAGAGGAATTCTCCTCCATCTCTCGTCTTTTCCGCAGCATGGCGCGCATCTGTTCAGCCGCGCAGCTCTTCCATCACGTATACGAGCGCAACTGTTCACGGCAAAGTCGTCGCGTCCTCCTCCGTTCGCAAACAGCTATATAGCCTGCGCCTCAACGACCTTCTCCGCTGAATCCGCGACTGTACTCGTTTCCGCTCTGCAAGAGAGCGAGAGACTTCGGGGCCAGAGTTCGCACTGTGCCCGGGCCCACTCGAGAGAGCTAAGGCGAACTTGCGCCTGCACGTCGACGAATGCGTCAGCGTCACGTCCTCCCACTGTTCTGGGCGTCCGTGTAGGGTGCTCAAGTTTACTAATTTCCAAGCGGCCGACCGATCGCACCGCAACGCGCTCAGCCCGATGCCGCGGTTTCCTGCTGCGTGGGTAAATACGAAAATTGCCGTTACGTGCGTCCTCGCGGCACTCTGTGCTATTGCGCGATGTTCCATAATATCGGCGTGGGTGTGTAGGGTGTAATGGCTCCCAATAGAATTATCCTTTTTTAGTGCTTCGCACATGAAATTGAGCGATGCTTGACGATTGAAGACCCGGCAAAGAATAACTAACCTCGCGAGACGTTGAGCATATTTTTTCACACTTTAAAATTCCAATTGAGCCCTGCTGGTAATTAGGCTCGATCGCTGCATAGGAGAGCCTTATTTTTTTAGCATTTTCGAACTTAAATTCAGTTTGAACTACATACGCGAACGAATATACTTTTCTTTAAAACAATATTCTCATGTGGTAAGAATAAGCTAATGAATTAGCGATTCTTCGAAACCTTTTGAAATTGATATTTTACTTGATAGATTGTAAAATTCGATTTTATATTATCGATCACTTCTGCACTTATCGAAATGAACCATTTCAGAGAAATGAGAAAAAGTGTAAATATAAGTAGAAAGTAAAAATATTATATACTCTTATACTCACGGGGCAATTTTTAAAACGAAAAATCGCTCGCAAAGTAAACCCGTCAACGGTGATTTACGGTCCTCCTGGCAAGGGCTCATAAAGGTCCCCGCGTGTACCTCCGTCCGTGGGAGAAATTCGCTTTGTGTCTCTTGCTTCTACGTCTTCTCGATACAAAACCATAAATTGTCCGACCTTTCTCCCCACTTCTGCTTCCTACTCTCTCGCTCTCTCTCTCTCCTTCGCGTTCGGAAAAGAGCGTCCTGTCGTACGAGCCAGCGGATAATTGTTAAGTAGATAAAGTCCAATAAGTATGGGCTTTTCCGACCAAGAGTCTCTCAGTCGTCTAGCGGCGCGCGCGCACACACACGTGCATGAGGTATAGCTACAGGATACGCATACATTGCACAGGTGCATGTGCGCGAAAGCGGCGAAATGCGATACACGTGCTCGCTATCGCATCAATTTGTGTCAACAGACCGAGCACCGCTCGCACGTGTGTTCCCTCCTGCGTGTGCGTACGTGTAGCTCGAGATGGAGCTAGCGAGCAGCGCCGATATATAGATATCGGCCCATTGATCGAATGCTTGGCCTGCGCGTGTATTGCTCGTTTCGCAATTTTGAGGGAATTTTTGCACGTGCGCTCAGCCTCTCGACTTCTGGCCTCGTTAACGGGCGCTTTTCAACAGTCCCGAGGCTCGCAATATCTTTCTCTCGTCTTTTCCACGCGATACCGCGCGCTTTCACTGTCCGTCGCGCCGTGTGCATTGAACGGTTCTTGCCACCCTCATCCCCCCATGGACCATCGATTTTTTGCCCTCGCTCTCTTTCTTTCTCTCTTCTCTATATCTGGGCGTTCGCCATGTATTCGAAAATATGGCTCATGGTTGGCTAGCTGCTGCCACGGCGGCTGTTGTAGGCGGGGGAAATTACTTTAGACTGCTTTTCTCTTCTTTTCTGTAGCTAAAGTGAAAAGTCTTTCTCTCGCGCAATTCCTTTTCAAGGTGGAGTGCGCGTTGATTATTGGGGTTTTTTGCTCCCTCTTTGGCGGGATTTGGCGTGGCTTTTTTGTTCGCTTTCTTAATAGATTGTTATTTGGTTAAATAGGGAATCCAATTTGCAACCAAAGAGCGTGTGGTTTTTTAAAAGCTTTTCGCCAGCGCAGCGTTGCGATGGCGACTTTAATTATTAATTATTTCTCTTTCAACAAGTTCTTTCTTTTAAAAGTTCTTTCTTTTCTTTTCAAAAGTCTCGATCTTCGTGTTGCTTTTTGAAACAATTTTTACATCTACAGGAAAAGTAAACATCGGTCGCTCGTATGGATTTCCAAACTAATTCTCTTTATTGTGAAAACTTTATTGATTATGACGATGCAGACATGAAAAGGGCACATGTCATAATGTATTTAGGTAATACACTTTCATTTCCGCACCCTGATATTGTAGTTGTTCCAAAGTTCGATTGTAATGTCGTAAAGAAAATTAAATTTTGTTTTTGGACTATTTCGTTACGAGTATTTTTCTCATTGCCTTGTTGTTTCGCGACCGCTTGTAACAAGATCTTACTTTCCAGACTTTATCTGATCTTATAAAATTATTTGAATTCAATATTTCTACCCATATTTGCGCTAAAATATTTTTTGAAGCATAACTTGAATAACTCCAAAAATTATGTTTTCATTATATTTGTTATTTAACCGTTTATATTTATTATTGAAGAGAATTGAATAATTAAATGCCATTTGATCGTCAGGTTTATGCACATAAGGTATATACACAATATATAACGAAATATATAATTTATGTAGTCAAATATCCAAACTAAACAAACATTGAGGCTGGTTGTTTAATATAATTAATACATTGAATCAATGAACTCTACATCTGACGGTCATCCTCTCAGAGCCACAGTTAAATTTAAATAGCTTAAAGTGCTTATTAATGATCGCATCAAAATAATATATGTCATCCTAATATAAGTTTAAAACTAGTAAAAAGAGTCAAAAAGCTACTCAAAAAGATATTCATAAGAAGTTAAAATTGCGAAGTATGTGATAATCCACGTTTTTCCATAAAAACTTAGATTAATAAGGAATATTTTAAATTTCGGTAGCATTTGCAATGATACCTTATATACATTTAATCGGATTACGTTGAATGGTAAAATATTGCTAAACTTTAATCGCAAAACTTGCTACAAGAAAGATAACTTTATGGTACAAACTCCCGAAAGATTTGGAACTAAATTTACATAAAGGTCAATGCGCTTCGTATAAAGCTATAAAACTGCAATTCAGAATCGTACTTAAAATATTACGATCTGAATTTTTAAAGGACGACTTTCTTCTTTTTATTCGACTATCGCAACAGACGTTTCCAATATAGTCCTTAAAGGATTTCAGCTTATTATGCTTTATTGAAAAATAAATTAACTTTTATAGTCCTTTACAGAAAACCAAAAATAGGAAAAAATGCACGTGTTACATATATACATAAAGTTTATTATATACGTATATAATTATACGTGTACACGTACGGTTGGTTTTTTAATACAGATGTTAAAAATAATAATTGTCCGTATTAAAAGTTTATGAATCTGACCGCTGTAGGTCAAATAAAGCCAACGAGTTAAATGTTAAAAAGATTTCTATGTCAAAATAATTAACCATAAAGAGCCAAAGAAATTACAGATATATGTATATGCGTCACAATATAATGTGTGCCATCGTACTTCGGATTTATCAAAAAATGCTCGGCGTGATTGAAAGATGCCTGTTTTCTTACATTTTTATAATTTTTGCATGTTTAGCACTAATTGCGAGTCGTTCAACGGACGCGTTTATTTAAATCGCTATTTTGAAAAATATTACTTTTCCTTATGTAAAATGTATATGCTTTATATTTTACTTTGACATAAATCACTTATTAAAAAATACGTGTCTGCTTCTTGTACGTCATTATGCTAATTAGCACAGTTATTTCATTGATTATAAGAGGAAATCTTATTAAAATACCATTTTCTTAACAAAAGTAGTACAGAAAAATATTCCCAGAGTTAAGGAAAGATCGAAGAAAACGGCATGAGAGCCAATTTAAATATTGAAATATAAAACTCACAGAATTACGTTTCATTATGCTCATCCCATTGCGGTGGTGGCTGCAGCGAAGCTTCCTCAATCGAAGACAAAAAAAATATTGTCAATCCATCTTGGAAATCGCGCGCCTCTATGCGCGGAAACCCCCAAGAGGAATTTCGCGAATATCGGCAAACCAAACAGCGACAGAGGTATAGCGTAAAGAATATTCCAAATAAATTATGCTCCCACTGCGACATAAAGTGAATATAAGAACAAACATTGAAGCTGAGGACTGTGCGGCGGTACTTGCGCGAGGGACATTAAAAAAGTTTAACGGGCTTCTCATAATTCTTTATGCCCGCCAATAAAGAACCTCGAATCGAATCCGCATTTTCAGGCCACGAAGAGGAGGGGGCGCGGGCAGAAAGGGAAACGGAGAAAGGAGAAGCAGGCGAGAAACAAAAGGAAAAAAAGACGATGAAAGGGACTAAAGAGGGAGAGTGGGGGAGACGGGCAGTAAGATAGGGCGAAATAAAAAGAAAGGCGCCGAGCCGCGCTGAGGAGACAGGGAATGCGAGAATAATATAAACTTCTGATTCAACGTGAAAGTTTTAATAAAATAAAGTCAATTTTCAGGCTGCATCAATTCGCGTTCTATTATTCTGCGGTATCGCAGAGCTGAGGTGAGACGATGTTTGTTTGTCTATTTTTATAATATCAATAGTTGGATCGGCATGTTTGATTGAATATAATACTTTTTGATTAAATTTATTTTCATAATTAATACTATATAATATAATACTTTTTGATTAAATTTGTTTTTATAATTAATATAGTTATAAATATAAGATACCTTTTAAAAGTAAATTGTAATACTTATATGATTATTATTATTAATTATTATTTGTATTATTATTATCTTAACTCAATCTCTTTGTATATAAAATTTCTTCGATGAGAATTTTATATCTTATGCTTAGACGCTTATTACGTCGATTTACTTATGCTCTATGGATACTCTCATCCTGCAGCTAATGAGTAATGGAAGCAAGCTTGTTACCAAAACATAAGTAAACATTGACATTGATGTTTGTGTCTTTTGACACAGATTAAAAATAGGATTGCCAAATTTGCAATCTTTCCTTCTACCGATGACATACTGTACATGATTAGTTCTAATGAGAATATGATATGATCCAGATAAAAATGATACTATCATTCTTATCATTATAAGTACATTATCGGTTAAGTAAAACAATTTGTTACAAAATTTTATTATATTCATTGTAACAGTGAAAGTGTTAATGGACACATTATAAACAAATTTAATTGATTAGTAAATAATAATAAGAATACCAATACTAATAATAATAATAGTAATAATAATAATAATAGTATATTAAAAAACTACGTAAACAAATTAAAAAATTTGCGTGGCTTTGGCTGTGTACCGGAAAGTCATCGAAATCGAAACGTGTCTATTACTATATGCAGTTTAAGTTTCACTATCGTGACAAGACATTAAATTGCAGCTATCTAAACCAAAATTTTAAATCAAGAGTTTGAAAAAAAAATGTAATTCTAAATATAGTCTGATATTCTCTTGAAATATAGTGATTCAATTATCCAATTACTCTAAAGTTATCAATTATATGTAAATTGTTTTGTCATGATTTATAACAGATATTTCTGAAAATAATAATAGAATTCTACTAATCTCTTAGTCATTTTAATAATGTTTAAAATTGAAATTAAAAATATCTACTAAAAATTGTATGAATCATAACTTGAGAATAGGCCTTGTTTTTGACATATTTATGACAGATAGTATTCGTAGGATCGTTCAACGATTATCGATTGATACTGTCGATTCATAATTAATCAATCGCGTAATACATGAAATGTATTAATAACTTTGGATTTTAGATTACTGATAAAAGATAAGATTTCATTTTATTTTAAGAGTAATGCGTATGGTATTTATATTTTATGCGATTCTGAAAAATATTCGATAGAAGAAAACATTACTATGAATTTTTTAAATAAACTTCATATCTTCTGAAACTTTAGTATCATTCATCTGAATTAAGTAAGTCACTTGATAAGTATAACTAATTTGTAACTAAGTTTCGCGCAGTCGCGCATGCACTTCCTGTTGACATCCGCAACGACAATCGCGTTTGTTATAGTTTTTACAGGAAACAAAATTTGCACGCCCAGAAGACACGGCGTTGCAGTTCAGATTTGTACGAAATACATCCGACAAAGCAGTGGTACCTTTAAAAATATTTTACCTTTTAAATTAGATTGTTCAGTGACTCATTAGATAAATTGTATTGGCTGGACTTACAATGCCGTTGTGTAATTATTCAGTTTTGATGAGAAGCTCCAATTGCTTGCTGAACAGATCAAGCATGGATTCAGGCAATTTGCAGTGATATAGGGATGCCAATGAAATACACGATAAATCAGCTCGCTTGTCATTTTAGAAGAGACTTGACGGTTGTAGTAGTGAGTGTAGTTGAGGCTGTAATTGTTGTCTTGCGATTCATTGTTTATTGTTTAGTGTACTGTCAGTACTGCTTTACTGATTTCTTAGCATTATCCGATCAATGTAGAGAACGTTTCTTGTAAGTGCTATTCTCAATTATATTTTTTATATTCTTACTCTTGTATTCTTCACATGCGTATTTATCGCCCTCTACTAATGTCATACCGTGACGTACATCGTGAAATGGTTTCAAGCAAAATTTTCATATTTCCATGTCACTTTCTTACAAATCGAGCATGAAACCCGTCTCATTATATACGCGTAGTATAAACCAATGAAAGTCAGCCGTGCTTCCTAATAAGTAAAGCAGTCAATATTACGTAAGTCAGAATACACTGAAAGATCAGTATATGGTTTATTTCAGGTACTACACTGTTAAAAATTGCTTGAAAATTCAACAACAAAAAGTAATTGAAAATTCAGTTACGGCTTATTGAAAATAAATTCAATAACATTTGATTGAATTTTGCACTCACACCTTTTTTCTAAGTTTATTCAACTACATGTAATTGAAAAAAATTCATGAAAATTTTTACATTCTCAATTTTAACAATTGAAAATTCAAGTAAAGTGTTGGAATTTTCAATAAAAATTAATCAATTTTAAGTTGAGGTGTGGTTGAATTTTTCTATTACGTAATTGGGGGGGGGGGGCGGGGGGGGGGGGGGGGGGGGGGGGGCCGGGGCGGGGGGGCACTGGTACTTACAAGATTCGGGAGATAATTTTTCGTAGTATTGCCCGTGAAAACACGTATGCCCTGCGGTAAAGCGCAGCACACCAAAATAATCGCCCGAAAGACTTTATACCGACGATCAGCTCGTATAAGGTTTCAATCTAATCGGCTGCTTCAAGAAACGTAACAAGAAGGCTCATGCAGCATAATTGCTTATTGGATAGCTTGGCCAGGACGCTACGTATAGCGATACCGCTAATTGGTTTTTTGCTTTCCCTCGAACACATGATAGTACTTCTATCGTTAGAAGAAAGTGTCTAGCCTCTCCGTCTTACACCTTCATTGCGCGGCAACATAAGCTTTTATGATAACTATAAATGATTTCTTAAAAACGAAGAGGGTTTATGATGTCAAGGAAAATTTACGCCATAAATTTTTATAATCTAAATACAGCCTCAAAACTGATATGGAAATGTATTGATCTTAATAAGTATTTTAGAGGTTTGTTTCATCATATATAACTTATACAGGAACATGCGAAATATTAATTTAATCAAAATAAAAGCAAAAGCTTAGCGAATAATATGATTAGAAATCTATGTGAAAATTAACTAAAATTATGCTATTTTTCGATTATCTTCAGATCGTCTCTCACACTTAAATTTTGTCATAAAATGTCAATCTATCTTTTATCATATTTTCCCTGTAATCTTTCATTAACTTAAATTAATTAAAATTTGTCCATGAAACATGAAACTTTCACATTATCTATTATTAATTGGCACGAGCGCATTAATTTAACGATGCGGTCACCTAATTTGTTCAAAGAGCATGAATAACATATGAAGATAAAAGAATTAGACAGAATTAAACTCGTGTAGCAGGATATCGCGGTGGGGAGAATCGAGCGAGCGATAGAGACAACATAAACCGCAGGGAGATTCGCAGAGCAGAGAGCTCATAGGGGGGGTGGATCGTCGTAATATTTCCGGCGACGGGTTAGCTACAGCACGTGGCCACATAAACAAGTGATAAAATCCGTGCGAGCCGCGCTCGCCTCTTTTATAATAGCCGCTCTTGTTCAGTCTCGCACGTATGTACACAGGCAGGCACACACAATCTGCCCGCATTTTACACGCTGGGTGTCGTCGCCACCGAGTGCCGTCTAGTTTAATGAAATTCGCCGTGAGGTGGAAGACCCTTCCTTAACAAACCGCTCACGGTCGCGAGCAAGCCAAGCGCTTCCTAACTGGCGTCCTCGCGGCCCTGCTCTCGCTTTGTTGTTCATATATATCTCGTGCCCTTTTTCATCTCCCTCTCGCCAGTTATATATCTCGCCTTCTTCTCGTATATTTCTTTCTTCGACTTCCTGCCCCTTTTTATCGCCTCCCCCCCAACCTGCACTTTTACGCGCCTGCGCGAGCTCGCACGTCTTTGTTTCACGCCAGATTCTATTTTTGAAAGTTCCTCGTCCAGTTCTTTCTTTTGAATTTCATGGGTATATACGGTTTGCGCAGGCTGCTGCCGCTTTTTCTCTCTTTCCCGCCGGCCGGGCGAGAAGGAGGCGAGGAAATAGGATGTTTTGCGGGTTTCTTTGTCACGTGCGTTGGAAAAGCGATTCAAACACTTTTTTCGCGATGGTTTTGCATTTTTTGTGTACGTTAGAATTAATTATGCCGAGGAATATGCTTATTACTAAGGATAAAGAAACTTATACTTTAAAAGTGATTTTCTTTTAAATAAAAAAACATTAATTAATTGAACGCAATAATGTAATTATATTTATTTAAAATGTGTCATATTACAAACGAGTGTAGTTGAGGTTACAGAGAAATGTCAACGGAAGGTTTTGATTGCAAAAGTATAATATTTACTGCAAGATTACATATCAGTATTCAATAGGCTACACAAATGTACAATTACTGATTATGGGGCATCCCCACATATCAGTTAAAAGATATATTTCATAACTGATAAACGGGTTTATCATTAAACAAAGAACTAACGGAAATATACATGTATTTTCTAAGTAGGGACTAGGGTTCTGGTAGACACATTTTTGTTTCATTTTATTTTAATCTTTCTAGAATTACTTATAATATAATCATGATTTTTAGAGAAATTAAAATACTGCGGCAATTTTTCAAATAAATGTTACCTCCACAAAAAATCGAGTTTCCCGTATTAAATGACCCCCACTTTGAATCTTTTACTTTTATTTTGAAAAATAAATTATTGGATAATTTTGTTGGAGCCCGTATGTCACTAGATCTGAAGCTTTTCTGATCAGATAAAATGAGAGAAGCGTAGAAAAAAATTGTAAATTCTTATGACTCGTCATTGAGAGTATTACTAAATTACTAAAAAGGACACAATGGGTTTAAAAAGAATACTTCGATATAAACCACCAGATATCAATTTTTACAAAAATCCATCATCGTTTTAAATTCTTCGTAAATAATTAATAATAAACGGAGAAGGATGCGATAAAAAAAAAAAATAGTAAGGCTTGCCTCGACCGAGACTTAAGGCTTCCTCATATTTGTAAGTGCAACCGGAGTCCTGCCCTCATGTCAGCATTCCGCCCGTGACAAAAGCTGTCCAAACGATTTTAGCTTAACATTTTTTAATTCATTTATAAAATAATACTCGCGTAAAAATTTGCAATATTAACATTTGAATCTTATTTTACTTTAATAATAGCGCAATTTTATCAATAGAAAACTTTCTTTACATCGCATAAAGTTTTGCCGGGAAGTTTTGAACGGATTGTCGCTGCGGTGGTACGTGTCACATTGAACTTTCAAACTCAAACAATTTTACACTTCATTGACTTTACTTTTTAATGTTAGAAGAATCTAACAATTAAAAAAAACTTTTAATGCATTCACAATGCAAAGAACACGGTATGATTTATAATTTTCGAAAATTGAAGCGATGCAATAGTTAAGCGAAGAAAAATTTGTCAGGACATTCTGTTATAACGTTCAAACGAAAAAGTGATACAAAAGTAACAACAGACTTTTCCATACTATTCTATTAGAACTATTAGAACTTGTTTTGTGGAATACGAAGTAAAATATTGTTTAGCAATACTTCCACTAATAATCCGAATAATACATTCTTAAAAAATAATTAAATACGTATTTTCGTAAATCGTGAAATTTTTACCGTGGCAGTTAGGGGAAATTTTCTTATAGGTACGCCACCAGAAAAAGCTCTGTAATGACCACATGTTCTATGGTTACAGTTTTGTACGGTAATTTTTTTCGCGAATTCCATGATAATTTTTCTGGGAAAATTCTATATACGTAATATCATGTGTCGTTGTCTGAGAGAAAAAACGAGCTATTTCAAACGTGCTGAAAAAGAAGATATTTGCTTCGAAGAAAAATTAATAGCTTCAAAGAAAATTCCGAAAAAGTAATTTCGGTGTTCACTTCGGTGCTCACGTCCTCTTTTTCAATAGCTCAATTTTCAGCGTCCATTTGAAATAGCTCCTTTTTACTCCCAGCCCAAAGTTTTACAAAATATATATTAACAAAGTATAGTATCAATATTGGTGTAGAAAAATTGACATTTAAATTATAATATTAATATGTTTACATATTTACTTAGTTAAGTTTGATGACAGACGTAAAGTGAAACATGTAAGTAGCTTTACTTCGAGTTTGATGGAGCGTTGGCTTACTAAACTCGGATTACATCTACTTAAATACAAGATTAGCGAGATAAATTCATTTTCAATAGAATGTGAGAATATATAGAATTTAAAAATTTGAAAAACATTATTTTTAGTCTCTTTTTTTGCGAAATTATAAATTGCAAGTGAATAATTACAAATGTATCATAATCTTTAGTATTTTCAATGATGAAGCATGGAAGACATTCCCTCTTTCCTGATAATGTGCTTAACTTCTTTTATATGTACAATGGTATTTATACATTATTAATGAAACCGGAGTAAGTTCCTTCGTTATTCAGAAAAACGAGATTTTTCATAAATAAGTTATATTCGGAAAAAAGGTATTGCAATGAAATTTTATTTTTAATATAAATTATATGTAGAGATCTAGAATCTGTTAAAATATAAAGATTTAATTTTTATTCTTTTTCTAAACAAAAATGTCTTAGTCAATTTCTTAATGTAATTGAAATTCGTAAAGAGACTAGCGTCTGATAGAAGCTATATATGTCCAAAATTTGCTCAAATTGCAGTGATTGAATTTCCAGTAATTCAAGGTAAAAGCTTTCATATTAGTTACAAATGCTGGATTCAAAACGTTGAAATACTAAATTATTTAATATATTTCAATTTTGTATATGTATACTTGAAAAATAATATTTGAAGTAGGAATAATTAATATCTACCAAGCAACTTGTAATTGTTTACAGTGTAAGCGCAAGTTTAGTGTCAACAATTACATGTTGCTTCGTATAATATATTAATTATTCATAATATAAGCCTGGATGGATCGTAGTTCAAATCTATAATGAAAAATAAAAAGTTGGTAAATAGCGAAGGTAACTTGTTACTTTTTGAACAATATATCTACATGTTCGATTAACAATTTTTTATCAATATTATTATATTTTAATAATTTATGACGTCAAAATTAGGGGATGCTCATTTACTCTCATGTAAAAATAACCATTTTCAATAATTTTTTCGTGAAAATTAGGTCGACAATCTACATAGAAAAAATTGTGAAACATTACTTATTTTTTAAAGATTGCAATAGAATTTTTTAGTGTCTTAGTCCACTTTCTACGAAAACTGAGGAACCACCTTAAATTGTCTTTCATACTGCCATTTACGTACGCTATTAAAAGTTCATCATACCCACCTAATTCATTACGATTTTCCATCACACGCTCGGCGTCACCGTCGAAGCATCAGCTGCTGCGGTAATGATTACTCAGCTCCGCGATGGCGGGCCAACCCGAGCGTCAATTTTATTCCCCTTTCATTCTATCTCTATCACACATGTACGCATTCTCCGAGCGCACTGGCAGATTACGAAGGGGATGCGCGTCTTTAGCCTCGCGCGCGCGCGTAGATTTATTCGCTTTAATTTGCGCTCGCGCACCCGCCGCACTGTCTCTCTAATCTGCGGCTAATTTCAGTTCTCTCTTTCCCTGTCTCCCGGCGCGCGCTCGACTTGAAGTACCGTATAATTGTACGACGCGTACTACTCTTGCGCGCCTACTTCAAAGATGCCGCTGCGCCGCCGCGGAGCAAGAAAAAATCAAGTCATTCGCGAAATTAAGTAATTAAAAAGTAAGCGAATGGGGGCGTCATTTGCGCGAAAACCCACACGCGGGCGTCGCATTATTATTCCGACCGGGAGGCGCTCGCGCGGCCGGGGTTTATCTTTTGAAAGGGAAAAGGGAGAAAGAGATTTCGCCGCTTTTGATGATGCGACGCGCGCGCGGTAAGCGAAAAGAATGGTACGAAGACGGAGGGAAAAATGATGAAAAAGGAGCGGCGAAGAGAAAGAAGGCAATGCAAGGTGGAGATGGAAGAGAGAAATAGTGCGCGCGCAAATAGCCGAAGGTGCTCGTAACTTTGCCCGCGGGCGCACGAAACTTTTTAGTTTTTCATTATACCTTTGCGTTATATTCTCTCTCTCTATCTCTCTTTCTCCCGCTTTCCCTCTCTCTCTATCCTTTCCTGCCCTATGCTCCCCGCTTCTCCTTTCTTTTTTCAACGCATAACTTCATCAAGGTATCGACGCATCTCGCTTGGCTTGTTTATAGGCGCCGAAGGAATACATCATGATCCTCCACGGCTTTCTTCTCTCGCGAGCGCGCGCGCGCGTCTAGTTTAAAATTTCTCGGCCGAAATTACTGCGCGAGTTGTTGTTTTTGTTTTTTTTTTTTTTTATGTTGCGCGCGTTCTTTTGTTCTTCCTTGGACTCGGTACGTGCTTATCTTTGTGCTCGCAGAACTTTGCCGGAACCGTGATAAGATTGCGCGCGGGAAATCGCCTGATGCCGGACTATATTGTTGCGATATTAATCTACACGCAGTTACGTAAATGCGTGCCTTGGGTTGTCAAGACTGTTTCTTTCCATAAGATTATCGAAAATTATATTAATTCAGTGTACCTTATTTATGAAGCTAAGGTGAAAAGAAAAATATTTCGAAAATAAGAGATCTTTGAAAATCGGATTGCTCACGGTTATAATATATATGTAATTAGCTATAAAATTATTTCAAAACTAGCTTTTTAGCAGATTCATTGTGTCTGTGTGTGTCTGTGTACATGGATCTGCGTTTGTGGGTGTGTATCAAGTATATAATAGGAATGTGATAAGATAATATTTATAGATAAATTATTGTTATAACAACTTACTTAGGATTTTGTTCATACACGCAACTTTCTCAAGGAACGAGAAACTTTCAAGGAGATTATTCAGTCGGTTTTAATCAAGGCTAATCAATGCGCAACTCACTTAATTACCATACACGTTTGTACTTAAAGGAAAAGGGGGGGGGGGGGGTTCTTAAGGCGGTGGCGCGTGTGCTCGGTCAACGGGGAGCCAAAGCACGTAGAGACTTAGGAGTCGGGGTATTTAAAGCCTGCACGTTTCACTTAGGAGTTTTATAACTTCGATTTTGCACCATCTGGCGAAACTTTACTTATCTCGCAACTTTTAAGATAAGATCTTGCGCCGCCTTACGTGCCCGAGCGCAAACTCTTAGAGGCAAAACTGCACGCCTGATTAGATTTTGATGCAGAGATTATATCTTTTCATTTGGCGTTAGAGATTTATCCAAACGATCATTCCCATCGCCCCGCAGGCACACACTTGCCTACATTTTCTACTCTCTAAAATTGCGTATGTGAAGAGTCGTTCACTTATTCGGACAAGTGAACGACTTTTCACATGTTTATTTTTAGAGAGTAAGAATGGTGTATTTTGAATATGAAGAGTTTGAAAGAACAATCCTAGCATGTTATTCCTCGAAATAGAAATGTTGGTATCAAAAAGCGTTAACGACTTTTTCTAATTTTTCAGTTGTTTTGCAATTATTGTATTGACAAATATTGCTTGTAGCAAAAACGGTTCAACACGAAAGTGATATCTTTTAATTAGTTTTCATAGATGCATGCATTAGATTTTTACTAAAAGTTAATTTTGCACTGTAGAGTATGGGAGTAAGTATGTACTCGAGTATTCGTCATGGTGAGAGAACAATTGACGCTGTACGGGCGTCACATTTACAGTTAATTATTCTCTTAATTGCGGCTTTACATTGCTGCTTAACCAAGCCTTTCTTCGTATATTTCAAATTAACAACTGACTGCGAATCGAAGTTGAGTTCACCTACTCTCAACTTACAATTAGCGATTTCAAACTACATTTATTAGAGATTCTTTACAAAGTGTAATATCAATTAGTTAGTTTTTTTTTCAATTAAAAATTATTTAAACGACCATTATTAAGTAATAAATAACTCACTAAATAATTCACTTTTAACTTATTTATAAATGACAAAAGTGTTCACTTCTAAAATAAGGGAAATTTTTACTTATTGGAATTTGGAGAGCGTTGGAAGATCGGGGAGAAAAGTTTCGAATAGAGGTCTGACCTAAATCATGTTATTCCACTGATTCTGTATCCTTATATCTTGCTCGTTGAGGAAGCAATATTTCCTATATATCAATATAGCTGTGTAGACAGATTTATGCTTACATTTTATGCCCTCTTCAAACCCACGAATTCGCTCAATAATTTTAAAATTTGACAAAATTAAAATATTAGTATTAGTCAAACTAATGATCGTTGAATGTTCTGTAGGCAATCTCCACCGTATTCCCACGCAGAGAATTATGTGGTCGAGACTGCAGGCAATCCGACATTACGCCATTTCAACTTCGGCAATCGAGCGAGAAGTCGTACACCACACGAGGATCAGCCGTGATCACTTAACACCTGAGCTGCAGTTACATCTATTGACTCCGGACTGTCCGCTATACACGGCGGATGCCTCCGAGGTCGAGGCGCAGTTCGTCGAACCGTTCTGGTCCATCTACTGGCCGGGCGGCCAGGCCCTCGCCCGCTACATTCTGGATCAGGGCTCTCGACTCTTTTGCGAATTGGCACGAGCCAAGGGACGGGGCCAGGAGACAGTGAGTGTGTTGGATCTGGGAGCCGGTTGCGGCGCGGCGGCCATCGCGGCAAAAATCGCCGGAGCCGGCGACGTGCTCGCTAACGACATTGACGAAGGTAAGCGAAATTCCGAGACCTCTGAACGTTTCCATCAAGCGTATATTGTAAAATAATTTACATCCGCCTCGTCCCGTTGTGCATACGTATGCACAGTATATAAGTATCATTAAAATTTTTATTTTAAATTAATGACAGTAACATTTAATATGAATCGTTAACAATAAATTATTGAAGTTTAATTACGAAATAATATTTAAAATGAAATTGGTTGATAATTCAATTAATCTTCACGCGCTACAGTTTTGAAGATAAGCGATGTAACAGTCCAAGTCACTAACAATGTAATCTGGCAGTGGAAGATGCCAGATCACACGACAGCTTGTGTACGTGAGCGGGACAACACATTTACGAAACTTTTGAGACTTGCGTATAAACTTGGAAATTTTTTTTTTTGTTGACGATAGTTCCTGGCAAACCAATTTTTGTTTGTTTTATATACATAAGTGCTTTTCACAGAGTAAACTCGGACACTACGTTTGAACTCTTTTCAGGGGTGGAAGTTTGCGTGCGAACTTGATACAGTACTTGTTTTTCTTTTTTTCACACAAGTTACGAAACTCAAATTATATAATTAAACTTTAAATTTCATCACGGACTAAAACTTCTCATGCTATTAGAGTCGAAATTGGATATTGTTAATGGTTTAAATGTGTTTATTCCCTAAGCTCATTACACTGTACATTGTTATAGCTATTCGATACCACAGAGTGGTATTGGAATTGCTCTGTAAAGTAGATAGAATGTAAAATTGGGCTTAAGATTATTGCATTCCAAAAGTTTTCCGGCTGATAGCGAATGAATATTTTGATCGTTAACTTGATTTTCTCGTAAATTTCAGTCAACGCTTTTATATGTAACGTTACGACGCTGCAAAATGTGCTCTGTGGTATTCGGAAGGTATAAAGTGATGTTCAATTCAACAGTACATGGAAACTTATTTCAGTCAAGCGGGGTTTATTTGAAAAGTTATTTAAATCGTTATTATTAACAAGCAAAATAAATTGGTAGTAATGTATCCATTTGAAATAGATTTTAACTAGTTTGAACTTTGGTATTCCTTATAAACTTAAGCATTATGCCATAATATACTTCGACGAAAGATTTTGTTCTTATAAAAAGCTTATACATTTTTTTCGAAATAAAAAATAGTAGTTGTAGTTTAAATAAAAGTCTAACTATTAATATTTCATATGTAGACTCTTTTCATAGAAAAAATAAAAAGATTTTAACAATTAAAAGAAAAACCATTAAATTGAAGTTTTATTTAACTTTGGTATATTTAACTGAATGAAATACAGATGAAATATAGGTGAAATACACATATAAAATAAATGAGGGATAAGGGATGGGAGTCGAAGTGAGGGGTCAGGAGTTGCTGCAAGGCTACAGAGTTCTGGTGTGGATGTAGGGGTAAACTGAAACAAAAATAAATTGAAAAATGAAAAAATATATATTGACATTTTTCGAGAAATTCTTCTCGCATGGCAGTACGAGATAGACAGAATTTTCGTCTTTTACTCGCGCGAGAACAACGAAATAGAGCCTGCATACCGTGTCTGGATATATGATTTTAGCAGTTTATTTAGTTGAATCTAATGTATATAGTATCATCCCACAGTTGCGTAATTTACTGGAAATTAGTGATTCACGCTAGCTTTTATTTTACGACCCGTTCGCATCCCATGTACCGGAAAATCATTCCGTTTCAAGCTTTCGCACACCCAAACGTTCTCTCTCTCTCTCCCCGTGCTACACGCGCCAAAAGAGGTATAGCAAGCTGAAAAAAGCCCGGCGTAAAGCCAAACAAAAAGCGAATTACGGCCTAATGCATATATGCGCGCGCGTGCGAGGGCGAGCTTTTGAAAAGCGGCAGCGCGGCGACCGACGGCCTGATGAATTTCCATCATCGAAAATCGCAGTATGAGCCGCGCGCGCGCTCGAGAGAGAGAAAATCGCTCGACGGGGGCGCGAGTAGCAAATGACTGCGCGTATACTTTGTCACTCCCCTTCGCGCATCATGCGTAAAGGCTTGCGAGAGCAGAGGTAAAACCATATATATATATACCTACATTATAGTTTCGGCGCGCCAGCTATGGCAAATATTACGCGTCGCGCGCGTGTAGACCTCGCCGCGCTAATTGCGGAAAACAAGGCGCGTGATGTGTACTCAGCCACTCACACGTCCATATTTCACACGCGTTCGCAGAGAGCGGCGGTGGCGGCGGCAGTGGCAACCTAGCTTTAAAAGCTCACGCGCCTGCCCACAAAGCGTTGCACATATATATAGTCACACTGCAGTCAACCCTTCTTTTTGACTCTTTTACCTTTGCGCTTGCGCTCGTGTGGATGTGTGTGCACATAGGTAAGCCTGCATCCGCACAATACACCACCTCTGCTTTTGCACACTTCCTCTCCACACATGCGCGGGTAAATGCGAATGATGTGCGTGGCATTGAGAGCTCGGTGTGCCGGCGCTATATGTACATAACTCTCTTGGAAAAGACATCGCCAGTTTGAGCGCGCGCACGCGCATTAAGAGATTATTGTAGCGAAGGGCTTTTATAAATGGCGCAGCCCCTTTTTTCAGTCCGAGTAAATTGGGCGTCAGCAAATGTGCACGGGCTCATGGGCTGTATACAATTATTTCAGCCTGCGGCAACGACATGGCTCTCTCGTATTTGTGCCGCGCGCACATAGGATCGCCTTTGATCTTCGTTGCGCAAGCGCGCGAGTACGTATACCTATAGTTGTACAGAGGATCGGGCTCTTTTTTCTCGCGTCGTGTATACAGTCTTTTTTGCGAAAAGGTAGTTTATTCGGAGCTGCGTGGGCGCACGTGCGTGATATTGTGTGCCCGCAAGAGAGAAAGAACGAGAGCGAGAAAGAGAGGAAGAGAGAGAGCGCGCGTGACTTGACCGCTGGCTGTGAGAGAGTTCTGAGTAATCTGTTTATAAACTCGGATTATAATACGGGTGAATATAAGTGTTAGAAAATCTGGAAATAATGGCAATCGTGAAAGACGATACAATGTATCACACAAATTTTCGAGAAGTTATATGAAGTTAGGAAGGAGAATGTATAGTATTTTATTTTATGGTTTCGCGGATGGCATTTTGCAGATTAACAGTGATATTTTTCTCATGAATATTTTCATTCCTCTTTCTCTCCCTATTCCTCGCTCTACTGGTATTTCGATAATATTACTCCTGTTGTTTTGCACTCTCTGTAATGAAATTTTTAATAGGTGCAAGTTTAATGTTGGTAATTGTTTTACCACACGACACATCGATACTGTGTTTTCGGCACATATATCGAACGTGAATGTCTTAGGTTCTTTGCACACATAACACTATAGTATAGTATAGTGTATGGGCTTTCAAATCGTAAAACTATTTGTTAATAAATTGGTATGAATGATTTTGACTATAACTTGTCCTTTATTATCAATCTTATAGTAAATAATCATTGTAGTATTAAATACATTTCATAATAATCATTATTTAAAATATAAAGATTATAGAATAAATTAGAATAAATTAATAAATAAATGTTTGATTTATTTTCAAACTGCGATATTATTTCATGGTGTAACATGAAAATAGATTTTCAAACCATTCTATTTCATTCTTATTAAAAAATACTGTACTTGTTTTTTTTTTTCAATCAAATGAGTTTTGCATATCAAAGAATTTAAAAATATAGTCAAGTAAAATGGTGTTTATGAATGAAACGTGTTTTAAATGAGAGCTCGTAAAAGCTCGTTAGTACAACATGAAATCGTGAGCTTGTGAAAGCTTACGAAGTCGCAATATATAAGCATGCTTTTGCTAAGGTTCGAAATTTAAAAGGTTTAAAAGGCCTGTTTTTAAACTTTTACAGTTTGTCCTAATGGTAACTTTAATAATAATATAAGTAAGATAGAAATAATTTATGATAGTAAATTTTTAAAAACATGTTTTATAAAGAGGCTTTTTACTTCTGAGCATTTTTTATTTTTATTCTTTTGAGAAGAAAATATAAAATATCAGAATTTTTTACATTTTATAGAAATATCTAAATGAAAGTACACGTAATGAGTCTTATAATATGCAACGTCGGAAAAGATATAAAGAATTTTTAAACATTTATATTTTAATTATAAAAGAAATTTTCTCGATATATGTGGACATATTTTTCGAAGAATCATGCAGCATAATACAGAATCTTCTTTCAAAGCAGACGTAAACCGTATTGTATGTCAAAGTGACTGTTTTCCGGAAAACTCAAAGGCCTTTGATGCATTACAATAATAATATTTACAACTATATACCTTTTTCCAATAATTTGCAACGTCTTTTTTTATAACGCATTGCGTCCTGATTATTGATTTTTTAATATTTCTGATGACAAGTAAAAGTGCATCGAGTTCTAGAAAGGATAGGTGATTTCAATCGTGAGCAAATGAAATTATAATTAACGCGGGCTCTGCCGTACAATTCAAATAATTGGTACCTTCTCACTTTTTCTTCGAGCTCGAGTTATTATGAAACTACAATAAACAGAGATTCACGCAACAAAAGACGTCGCGGCGCGTTAATCTTCCGACTGCTTTTTTTTTCTCTGCCCGGGGCTACATTTAATCGAGACTCGACAATGCGATGCCAATGGACTATTATTTCGCCAGCCTGCGTTCATTGTTTAAAGTCGCTCGGCCGTCTGCGTAACGTTATAAAGTCTCTTCACTCGTTTCCGCGAAAGTGCAAAAAGTCAAGAAAAGTTTGCAGGACGAACTCTCCCTCTCTCTTTCCCTCTCTCTCTCTTTCCCTCTCTCTTTCTCTACCTCCTGGTGAAACACATACAACATAAATAAGTTTTGTAAGGAGCGAGGTAGGATGGTAGGAAACGTTGACGGAAGACAGAAAAACTAAACAAAACAGAAATTATCCATCTGCGAGCGTGAGCCCGCTCCGCCTACGCTACCGTATCGCGAGCGGGAAGAGAAAGAGTTTTATGTGTTTTGCGAGAGTAAATTTTAGATGATGACTTTTTGCCGCGCGTTTTGTGACGGTGACTTGTCGCGAAAGAAAAGTCGCGTGTTTGCTTTAGTCTTCATCAACATTTCGGAAGATTTAAAAGGATTGAATCGTATTTTCTGCTTTAAAGTGCTTATTTATGTTTTTGCTTTTTTTTTTCTCAACTTCTGTAAAGTTTACGATAAATGTAACGCAGCAGGTATCTACTAGATTTTCATATTTGAAAGTACTTCAGAGAAATTTCTACCGCTAATACATAATATGGCTCGTAGATATTTGAACAACAGAACTTGTTATATTTTATTCTACATGTATGCACTGAGAGAAGGATTTGTTAAATCTTAACATGGCATTGTTACTAATAACATGCCTATATTTTAATATGGCCAAAGATGCATATCATAATAGCTATTTCACGATCTGCAGTCAAACAATGTCGACATATTACAGTAAACCTTGAAACTCGCCGCGCCCTTTGATATTGTAATATAGTTACAATATTAGATTTTACCTTCTAATATCTTCCCTATTCAAATATAGACATTGTAACTATTGTCGAATGTGAATGTCGTTTGTGGTTACTTCTAGTGCCACACTTTTTGCCAATGTTTTATCAAATTACTCCGCTCTTCAGGGCTACAGTTGCAAAAAAAAAACGTAATTAGAAAGGAAGAAATATAAAAAATTTCAATACCATTGAGAACGGAAATCGCTATTCGATTCAACTAAACCTCGAATCTAAAAAAGAAGCCCGCGAATTGTCCTTTTTCTTAGGGCTCGATCGAACTGCCTGATTTCTTAGCTCTCGGCCGAGTTGACTAGTTTCCTTCTAGCTCTCAGCCGACCAACAGCACGCGGATACGGGTTGCCGTACAACCGGCGATCATACGGAAAATTGCACAAGCCTAATCAAAACAGCATTACGTGCCGTGTAAGTGCTTTGCATGGCATACGCTATCTCGCCCGTGTGTTACGTACACATTGTAATTGTACTCCTTTGCCTCTTCTTATTCTGCATATTTGTACGAATATTCATCCGTAATACTATTACAATATTGTAGTTTCGAATTTCAAACAGACAAATATGTTAACTATAAAGATATACTTCTCTCTCCTAAATGCCTTACGTACTTGTACATACAGCTTACTTTTATTTGAGTTTTTTTTACTAAACAACAGATCCTAGGAATTTCCGTATTCGTAGATGTTACCGTCTTCGAGATAAGAAAAACTTGCTGAAATACACGTCGAAAGTCTGTTAAACATGATTCTCTATTTCGCAAGTCCCAACAACTTATATCACCTTTTCTTTTTACTAAAGATTGATTTTTATATATTCTAACGTTCAAATTCACTTTATATCACATCCAAGTACCAACCGCACCCAGCGTTGCTTAACTGCGGACGTACAGTTTCAAATATCAGTTAATTAATTTTAATATTTGTTTTCGAAATTTATTCGTCAAATCTTCCATATCGCATTTACATCTAATTTATTACAAAGTGCGCATCACGTTGGCAATAATATCATATACGCGAGTTTTGTAAAAACCCACTACTTAATTGTCAATATGTAGTATTTAATCGATAAAATAATTAAACTAGCCATATATATGCAGCTGTGCACACAGTTCTAATTACCGAGACGCTTAATGACCAATTAAAATCTACAATCCTCTCTCCCAAATCCGACCCACCCCGTTCGTTACACGTATCAAAGCCCGAGATTGCGGATTCATTAAAAAACTTCATTTCTCAGCCGTCGCATCGAAATTTCGACTAACTACTTCTTTCTCTTCCAACTTCTCTCCGCACAGTCCGCAATTCCAATGACGAAAAATCGGCGAGTGTTCCTTTTCCCCGCGCGCGCGCGCGCGGGAAAAAAAGGACAGAGTTAAGGATACGAAGGCAACGGCGGGATGGAACGCTAATGGTCCATTTTCTTAAGTACCCCGAAAAGTCGAGAAACGTCTTATCTGGGCTGGCCGCGCGCGCGCCTCCGATGAGACGACGACGGCGAGTTCGCGCGCCGCTTTTTCCAACCCCGCAGATTGGAGCAAATGAAAGAAAACTTCGATCGCAATCTATATCCGCCGCCGTCGGGGCGGGGCGCGTGAGGGTAGTAGTTGAATTTCATTCGAGGCCCCCAGACGCTTGTGAAATTCGAGTATACATATAGAAGCCGTGAGACTCACCTCCCACGCGCATAAGTAGTAGTGGAAGTGAAAGGGAGGATTATTTGATTATGGACGAAGAGAGCGCGGGACTGTGAGGAGGAGCACTGTAATTCGAGCCGGAATATCTTCGAGTAGAGCTCGCGGGGCGTGCAGGCGAAAAGTTATCGATTAGAAAGGAGGAGACCGTATACTGGTGAGTTCTTAATTAATTTGGAATTTTATGCTTTCTTCTTCTCGCCCTCTCGCGGAAGGGGTTAGATTGAATTTGCATTAATGGGCTATATTGTAAGGAGATTCCTTCCACCCCC
The DNA here is from genome assembly GCA_030522985.1 of Torymus sinensis. Lineage (NCBI taxonomy): Eukaryota > Metazoa > Arthropoda > Insecta > Hymenoptera > Torymidae > Torymus > Torymus sinensis. Next base: position 2,174 of record JAPYZP010000902.1, on the reverse strand, counting down.
GTCCTCTGTCTCAGGCCCCCCCACGACTCGGTCTCTCTTTGGGTAGCTTTGTGCCGAGTCTGGCGAGACGTTTCCGCGCGATCGTCGATGGCGAGCACTCAGGTATTACAAATTGGAAGCGCGCCTCGCGACGACTAATTCCTGGCTTTGCCTGTGGATTTCGATCAAGTATCAAGAACATGACCGATCGATCGACAGGAAGCTCGTAAGAAGATATTTGTCAAAGTGTTGATCCACTTTCCAGTTTCTTCATTTTAACGTGTTTTTTATGCTTTTGATATTAAATTTATTATAACAAGTAGCGACTTGAAATTTTGAAAAAAAAAAAAAAAAACAAAAAAAACACGGGTTATGCTAATTGAAAAAAATGGAATTTTTTTAAATTGATTTTTATTTATATAAGTGTTATCTTAATTATAATTACTAGCAAATTACTCGCTCGCTCGTGATATATAATAATGTAGTAATAATTATATTTAATAAGGATGGCATTGGAATACGGATGTCGAATTGTTTCAGAACGGTAATACATGTTACAATAAAATATATAATTCTATGATTATATAATTACTAATAATCTATATGTATTTAGCAATAATATCATGATCTACATATAGTCAAAACTGTACTAAAAACGAACAATCAACATGTAATATTTCGCGAAATTCGACGTATGCAAATTATATCAAGAGTGTAAATGTATTTGATTTGGGATGAAATTTCCGACTACCAAAGATACGTTTGATACTGTAGATAGATAGATTGTCTAAAGATTTACGTCAAAATACGCGTCAAAATATGGCCTGAGTCTCTAGTTAACGATACTGAACTTTTTTCTCCGTGTAGAAGAAGATAGATGGACGATAGATTCTTACAGCCAATTATAAGTTTGACATTACAATAATATTAAAGCTACTCACTTATTGTTAGAATTAAAAAAAAAGTAAGAGTAAAATTCTACAAGTTTTATAATATTCTACCCCTACAAAAGTTTCAGTTCAAAGTTTGTTTTTGTCTAAACTTTTAGTTTATAATTAATTTATTGGAATAATAAATTAACTTTGAAGAAGCTGGGCATATACAAGGTGCACACTAACATCTATTTTCGTAAAAATTACTGAAATATGTATATTACAATTTACTCAATCGAAAACTCATACAAAGATGTTGAAATGCAAGGTTTTTGGAATAGGAACAAAGACAAGCTATTGGCCTATTATTCTCAAAATTTTGTTGCTGTACTGAAGGGTACATTTTGAAAAGTAAATATATTTATCTTCTGATTCGCTAAAGTGGGTTCACATTTCGTCAGGCTATTAATAACAACTAAAAAAACTCTGTTTGCAATTCAACAGCGCGAAATGTCGAATGCCCGAGAGGCGTAAAAAAATTCATTTTCCGAATTCCGCGGTGATCGTCAAATCAAATCGAAAAGAATTCGCGAACGCGTACGTGCAAAAGCCGTATAAATGGAAATTGAGATCATTCAAGCCCAAAAATACACTTTTGTCCTTTCGACAAAAGCTTTGGGCCTATATGTATATATAGATACATGTGATACAGCGTCCGTGTCGAGCACGTAGTAGCACACGTGACGCAATGCGTGTTACATGGGTGGTATGCGCGCACGTGAACGCAAACACGTAACCGAGCGCCAGCGCAAGGCCGGTTATCGGCACCAAAAGGCAGAGTTGCGGAAGAGAGGATTGACCCACTGGCTGAAATTTGCGTCCCCGTTTTTCAATAAACCATCATTTCTGCGGGCTATTTGAAATTGAATAAAACTACAGGGAATTAAGAGAGGATTGACCCACTGGCTGAAATTTGCGTCCCCGTTTTTCAATAAACCATCATTTCTGCGGGCTATTTGAAATTGAATAAAACTACAGGGAATTAACATTATGCAGAGATAACATTTTTTTTTATCAATTTAGATGTATGTATATTAAAGTTTTTGTACTTCGATATATGTATAGATATACTCCAATGCTAAATGACGTCACGGTAGTAGACAATCCTGATGTCACAACGTTTTTGAATAGCTCTTCTTATAGTTTTATGATTCACTAAAAAAGAAAAAACCGCTGCCAATTCATTGGCACATAACTTCCTCCAAATTAATTTATCAACTCCTTTTATTATTAAATTTAAATTCCAAAAAAATATTTTATACA
>JAPYZP010000901.1:0-24701 GCA_030522985.1 Torymus sinensis | reverse complement strand
TTATTATTAATTCGAATCGCGAGCTATTAATTATTCGTTCGTTCGGGATTTTATTATTGGAATTTATGTAATCATTTGTCATCACACGGGATTTAATTGAATTAATTATTGCCTTTAAAACGCAGTTTAGTATTGTAGAGTAACCCTAAATACGGCGCTTACTCATTCGTGCGAACGCAGTTCATAACAGAATTAACCAATCAGCTAAAAGCCGCCATCTTTAATCCGGTAACCACGGTATTTCAACGGCATTCAATCTGAAAAGCTCGCATGGTAGGGAATTAAAATAAAAAAAATAATAATAATAAGTGTGATGTTAATTTGTTACTTATTTTTTCATTTACATCAAATTATCCAACTATTTTTTTTACGAGAAACATATTTATAGAGATAAAGTTATTCGGTGTTAAAATACTTTAAATTAAATATGGATAATAAAATTTGAATTGTTTTTAAAATTATTTTTCGACGTTGCACAAAATAAAAAAACTCCTTTTATCGCATTTCTGCAAACTAACCTTAACAACGTGAAATCCCTATTTATCTGACACAGTAATTTTGAGGGGGGAGGGGACAATAAGCGTCTGGTAATGCGCAGCAGTGTATATAATCTGCCGTATTCAGCGCTCTCCGCTCGCGTCGTTAAAGTAGAAGCCATTTTCATTCGCAACTGCGAGAGCAAGTAGTACGTACGTGCCTGCAAGTGAAGCGTTAAAAACAGAAGTAATTATTTCTTCGAATCCTTCGAATTGCTATAAAACATCAGATTTTTAGTGTCAGATTTATAAAATGGGAAAGAAAGGTGAGTGAATTCAATTCTTCGCGTGCTATCGCTCATTTGAGGATGGTGTATATGACATTTACATGTATGATGCAATAGTATCCAATTTTTATTAGTAAACACTTTTTTAACTCTAAAACTGTTTGTATATCAATAATTGTAGTATTAAATCGTTAAAAGTAAAAGCTAGTGTGATTAGGTTATCGTTCTTTATGGAAATTTCTAGATTCTAGAAAAACTAACGTTTTTGTTGTATAAAAGTTATTTGGTTTTTTAAAACAGCTGTTATTTAATATAAATAATTTCAGAATTGCAAATGAGTTTCTTTATCAAATGCGAATTTTTATGCCACATATTGGCTTCTTAAGAAAAATTAATGTTTTTCTAGGTTATGGATACTCTCTAATAACATTACATTTTTTACTTATTCACTTACATCAAGAAAAAATATTTGTAACAATTGTGTAAATACTTTCTGCTGCTGTTTCAGTTATCCTGTAATATACTTAGAAAGTACAAAAATTTATATTTTGCTAATTGAGATAGTATTTGCAAAATATATCACTTTTTGTACAAAAATAAAAAATATATAAAATAAAAATAATAAATCTTCAGTTATTTATTAAATTTTACTTTAATCAATAATAAAATTTTGAATTAAAAATATTGAATAATATATTTCCTTTAATAAAAATAATTCATTTTCTTGTAACAGAAAGTCTCCCATTTTTCTAAGAATATAATTTTTAATGCCTCTGCTATTCATCCGTCAGATTTCTGTATTATAGCTATATGTATATATTAGTAGATGTAGTTTTTTTAGTCAAAGGTCAAAACAAATATTAAAATATTACTACTCTGAAACAATGTTCTCCAATCTGATTTAGCAAGAGCCAATTTTAAATGTGTACCACATTCATAACCAAATTGTAATTTTTATGTTTAATTAAATTTTAACAGGAAAAAAGAAATCTGATTCATCTGAGCCATCTGCACAAAAGCAGCAGAGCCAGCAGGGCCAACAACAAGCTCAACAGCCACGACAACAAGCTCAGCAGCAGAGCCAACAGGGCCAACAACAAGCTCAACAGCCGCAACAACAAGATCAGCAGCAGAGCCATCAGGGTCCACAACAAGCTCAACAGCCGCAACAACAAGGTCAGCAGCCGAGATCCCGTGGTCAGCAGGGCCAACAGCAAGGCCAACAGCAGCGTCCACAAAGTCAACAGCAGCGTCCACAAAGTCAACAGCAGCATGGACAAGGTCAACAGCAGCGTCCACCAGGCCAAGAGCAGGGATCACAGGGTCTGCCGAAGGCTTTTCCAGGCCAACAACAGCAGCAAAGACCTCCTGGTCAGCAGCAGGCTTGGCCAGGCCAACAACAGCAGCAAAGACCTCCAGGTCAGCAGCAGGCTTGGCCAGGCCAACAACAGCAGCAAAGACCTCCGGGTCAGCAGCAGGCTTGGCCAGGCCAACAACAGCAGCAAAGACCTCCGGGTCAGCAGCAGGCTTGGCCAGGCCAACAACAGCAAAGACCACAGAGCCAGCAGCAGGCTTGGCCAGGCCAACAACAGCAAAGACCACAGAGCCAGCCAGTACAGCCACAACCATCTCAGCAGCAACCTCCACAGAAACAGCAAGGTCGTGGTCGGGGTTGGGGACCAAAAAGTGAAATGGATAAACCAGGGCAAGCTGCTGTACAGGAACAACAGAGACCTACAATTGAGCCATCCTCAGTGGTAATTCTGATTGATTTATGCAGTTACTATTTCATTTATTTAAATAATCCATTACAAAATTTAATGTGTGAATTATGTAACATTGATTAACTTAATCTATAATGTGAGATGAAAAATCAAATAGTTTAAGATTATTTCTTTAAAGTGTTCTATAAAATATAAGAGACTAGAATCTAAATCATATGTAATATATTTGATCATTGGGTATACAAAGATTAATTTAAAATTAATTCTTATGGAATTCTTAAAGTATTGTTAAATGATTTTAAATTTCCACAATTAATATAAAATTACTTATGTGGTTTGTCCTTGTTAAAGAATCATGAAAATTATGTTGTTTGATTAAGTATAAAATATACTAAAGAATAGTTGTAGTTTTAATTTTTTATAATTTTGTAATCATTATTATTATGTAATATCATAGTATATTAAGTAACAAGGGCGGATAGTAGGTGATTCTCACATGAGTTCTGTTTCAACGCTCCACTCGTTACGCTCGGGCGACAAAAAAGACGAGTGTGGGAAGCACCTACGCGCACGCGTTACGTATCTTATTTTTATAAATGTGTGCGCAAATCGGTTTTCTATACCTATGTAGCATACGTAAAGTGAGAGTTCCTCGCATTTTTAACTTGCAGTGTGCAAAGTGCTTGCTTTGCACACTGCGAGAATGAAAGTATGGAAAACTATTGAGTCATTATAGATCATGTTGTGTTGAATTTATTCTGTAACCATAATTAAACAACGTATTTGTAAAATCAATAATTCTTTAGAGTCCAACTGTTCAGGAACCTGTCACTCCTGTTCAAGAAACAACTGTTCCTTCACAGCAACAATCACCTGTGTCACCAACAATAGTCCAAGTACTTTTACAATACAAATTATTTTCTGAATTCTAAAATTGTACAAATTACTTATGAAAATTTTTTTATAGGCCACACCTCCAACAACTGAAATGTCTATGATGACATTATCACCAGACATGAAAATTCCATTACGAAAAAATCCAAATCAAGCTGGTACACAAGGGCAGAGAATCAATGTTCATACAAACATGCTGGAAATCACTTTCAATTCAAAATTCCCAGCAACGCTTTACCATTATGATGTGGATATTACGCCAACAAGAAAAAAATATTTGTGGCGAAAAGTATTTTTGGAAGCAATTAAAAAACTCTTTCCAAAAAACACTCCAATCGTACCCTTTGATGCGAGAAAAAATGCTTATTCTGGAAAAAAGCTAGCTATCAAAGAAGGGGGGGTATGTAACAGTCATCAATTTTTATAAGTATTATTTATGAAAAGTAGTATTTATTTTTCATAACATGCTTTTACTTTTTATTATAGACAATTTTTTATAAAAAAAATGTTTTGATTTTTTTTGTATACAGGTAACTGTTGAAGTCACTATAAAAGATGATGATAATCGTGATAACGTTTACAAAGTAAACATAAAAGAAGTTAATCAAATTGATGCAAGATGGGTAAAAAATATAAGACAAGGATTAGATTTAACTGAACAAAACTTTAATTGTATTCAAGCTCTGAATATCATTTTAAGTAATGGTTTAGCCCACAAAACATTTCCGGTATGATAAAACATTAAAAATTTATTTATATAATGGTTTTTCACAATTATATTTAATTTTTTGATAGCTAAAACGCTCATTTTTCGTACCCCCGAGTAGAGCTACAAGTCTTGGTGGAGGTTTGGATTTGTGGATCGGCCTTTTCCAATCTGTGAATATAGGTTGGAAACCATTTCTTAATGTTGATGGTAATGTTTTAAATTTATTATTGTACTTTATTCTATTTAATACATAATAATATATCAAACGTTGCGGGAGCGCCCTGATGGCAAGTTAGAATTTTTTCCTGTTGACCTAATTTTATATTAACATGTTTTCCTTCAATGTTAATTTAGTGTGTAAAGATAAATGTTAAAATAATAATACCTTTTTTCCTTAATATGTATTTTAAACTTATTATATTAGTTTCATTGATGTAATAACTCAAGCCCACGAAAAAAATTTCAACTCGGCGTGAGAATCATGATTTTTGACGTATTTTGACGCGCCAACTCCTTATCTAAATTCAAAATAGGCCGAGGAAAATAGGCCTGGAAAACCGTCTATTTTTACGTCAGTTACAGATTCAGTACCTCAAAATACGTAAGTAAACATGTTTCCCAGCAAGTTCTGACATGATTTTTTTCGTGGGTATGTGTAATTAATCTTCACAAGAATTTATGTAAAGACAATACATTACTTCATTTTTTTTTATACAAAAACGTTTAAAATTGTCAAAAAAATATTAAAATGTACGTTTTTTTCTCGTCGAGCCAATCAGCTTTGATTCTATATAAAAATGTTTAATACATTAAAAACAAAAATTATATATCTTTTTAAAAAAGGCATTTTTTGTATAAAATATGTCTTTCTAGAATTGTTCCTTTACAAGATAACCCCATAAAAATCTCATAAAAACGTTTAAAATCTCTTAAAATTTCGAAAAATACACGCTATTTTCATCTAAGCTAAAAAAGATTCTACAAAAAAGCGTTAAGTACGTACAAAAGTTGCAGTTCTACTGAAAATGCATCTTCTTTATAACAAAGAAATGAATCTTTTTTTTTTTCACCATACGCTGACTGAAAGTACCACTTTCGCTCCCGGCTCCGAAACGCGAATATAGTATTTTCGGCCCGGGTATGGTGAAATAGTATATTACACAACAAGGGAGGTAAAGAGTTGGCCAGTCCAGAGCACATGTAAATTGCCGACCAAGCCTTTCGTGCGGCCATTTACACGTACCCTGGACTGACCAACTCTTTACCTCCCTTGTTGCGTAATATACTACTATTTATTCCTCGCACGACCAAAATGACCACCTGTCGCCCCTGAAATCGGGGCGAAAAGCGCATATATTTCTCGCAAATCTCATTTGCGGGGCCAAAGTAAAAATTAATATATTTTATTTTCCATTTTTATAATAATATTCTTTATTTTGCAATAAAAATTTTTATTATAAAATAAGAAAATCTTTATTTATTGTTTATCATAGATATACACAAATTTACAAAATGTATATAAGGAGGTGTAGAATACCAACCTCCTTTATGCGACCTATCATACCGGCCGGACAGCAGTAATGCGTTATAACTCAATTGTTACTACGATTAACAAGTTATCTAAATTCGCTTGCCCTCTATAATGTAATTATCTATCATTCTGCAAAGTTTTGAGAAAAATTTCAAAGACACCTTTAAATTTGGAGGGCAAGCGAATTTAAATAAGTTGTTAATCCTATAGTAACAATCGAGTTATAACCAATTACTGCTGTATGGCCGGCTATGAAAATGAATATTAATAGTATTTGAATTAAACAAAGAAAATTTTGGAAGAAATACGTTATGAGATATGCACGCCAATGGTGATACTTCTAGATCAACCTAACAAAATATGTAAAAAAAAAACGTGTCGGCCCCGCTTTTCAGAGTCAAAAGGTGGCCACGGTCGAGTGTGGAATAAAATACTATATGTAACACGGGACAAAAGTAGATTTTTTTCTTGGGTGGTTACTACCAGAGCGACAAGATTTTTCACGAGGGTGCGTTTACTGCCCGAACGAAGCGAGTAAAAATATTCAGACGAAAAATGATATAATTTAGTTAAATTAAGTTGCAAAGATTTTTAATAGACAATAAAATAAATAATGTTTATATTATTTCAGTTTCTCATAAAGGTTTCTTCAGAGACCAGAGTTTAATGGATTTGGTAAAGGTTGTTTGCTTTGAACAACAATCACGAGGCCGTCCGTACGGAAACCAGCCGCCACCGCCCAGTCCTCAAAGTATGAACCTCACTATGGCAGATATTAGTAAGAAGTCTCAAGAAATTCAAGATACTATAGGAGATTTGCGAGTTTCGCTGTACCTTAATAACACAAAGGAACGCTCCCGACAAAAAGTTCTTCGCTTAGCTCCTACAACGCCGGCTAATCATATGTTTGAGTTGACGGAGGATAATGGGACTACAAGGAAAATCAGTGTACAGCAGTATTATCAAGAAAAAAAGAGATATCGAGTACAGTACCCTAATTTACCATGTGTTGTTCTTCAGAATGGTGCTCACGTACCACTTGAGGTAAATTCAAATTTGTATGTAAATTTTATATAAAGCGCCCAAAGTTTTCGCGGTCCCATATCAAAGTATATAGTGCACGGGTTCACCCCTTGTTATACTAGATAATATTTTAAATTACAAATTAAATTGATAATTAAAATTATTACTTATGTCGACTGTAATTTACTATCCACTGATAAGAATTTTATCATCGGTCTTACAGTCACCCTCGCAGGATCTGAAATAAAAACTTAATTAAAACCTGGAAGTAGTATTTTACGCACCTAGGGAGGAAAAAACTTGGACAGTCCATATCTCGTGTAAATTGTGCAAATACGAGAGGTGGGCTGGCCAACTTTACGCCCGTGGAGCGTATACTATTTTTCACCATACCCGGGCCGAAAATACTACATTCGCGTTTTTGAGCCGGCAGCGAAAGTGGCACTTTCGGCCAGGGTATGGTGAAAAAAAGTATTGTTAGCAAAGGACAATCTGGCTGCCCTCCACCACCAAATTGCCCAACGTTTCGAACCCGCTCCGGCCCCTCCTCAGGGACTGAAATGAAACCCGCGATACACCTTCTAATCTATCCATACCCCCCTCTCCTGATAAATGTTTAAAATCGGGAGTAGTTTATAAAATTAATTGTAGGGACTGTAATGGATGTTATATTGGTCAAACGGGAAGATATTTGAAAAAGAGAATATATGAACATTAATATAGTTTACGTAGCACAAATTTTACATCGGGTTTGAAACATTGTTTAAATTGTTTGCATTCTTACGATTTTGGGAGTGTGGATATTTTGGAACAAGGGATTAAGAACAAATATAAGAGGGAAAGCTTTGAAAGTATTCACATTCTAAGAAATCGGAATAATGTAAATTTAATGGTAGAGTCAAGTAAATTAGATAACATTTATCATTCTTTATTAATTTAAGTTAAAATGAGAAGTTAGAGAGAGGAAGGTGAATGGTGGTGGGGATAGGAGAGGAGAGGGGGTAAGGGTAGATTAGGAGGTGTATCGCGAGTTACATTTCAGTCCTTGAGGAGAAGCCGGAGCGGGTTCGAAACGTTGGGCAATTTGGCGGGGGGGGGGGGGGGGCAGGCAGATTGTCCTTTACTAATAATTTTTTTTCCAGGTTTTAATTAAGTTTTTATTTGAGCTTTTTATGCTCATATTCTATAAACAAGGGTAATCTGACTGCCATTAATATTAATTAATTTAATTTATAAGGCTGTAAGACTGATGAAAAAATTGTTATCAGTGGACAAATTAAGTTGGCTTTAGATTTTTTAGTTTCAATATACATGTATCATGTTTTCATAATACAGCATTTTTATGTTATACAATTTATCTAAGGCAATCATTATGTATAGAAAGATTATATTAATAATTAGTGGATGCCAATATTTAAAATATGTATTGTAGTTTTTAATAATAAATATATAATATTTTTATGTAAAGTTTTATATAATTATATTTATAATTTTTTAAGGTTTGTCACGTTGAAATAGGTCAAACAACTGACAATGAAGAGATTGAAAAGAAGGTTGTATCAAATATGATAAAAGCTGCGGCTACAGACACTACTAAACGAAAGCAGAAAATCATGGATACTGTAAGTTGAATTCGACTCTTCAACTTTTCTTAAATTTTATTGTGAAAGTTATAAATAATATATGAATAATATACAATAAATTTAGAAGTTAGTTTAAATAAATCTTTGAGCATCACTTTTTTTCAACAGTTTAAAGCAATGCAACAGGACAGTGATCCATGTCTGAAAGAATTTGACATTTCGATCAATGGTTCGTTCGCAGCAGTACCCGCTCGTATTTTAGATCCTCCACAACTTTGTTATCATCAAGATAAAGTCGTCAGGGTACAGAAAGGTGTGTGGCGATCATTGCAATTCAAAGAAACAGGGCAAATAATTGCTGCTGCTGGACTTTGGTCCATTGTGAATGTGGACCGATATGTAAGAGGGAACATGCTGTATGAGCTCGCTGATATTTTTAGAAAGGAAGGTAAAGTAAACAATTGTATCTTGAAAAAAAAATAATATGAAAGTTAGATTAGAACATTAATCGCATTTTTCTATTAATTCAATTATAATAATAATTCTGTTAGTCTATTTATTAATATTTTAATTTTTGTATATTACTGTGAATACTTCATAATTTATAAAAAACAAAAAAGAAAAAAACAAAATAAGTGAACGTGTGTTATAGCTGGGCTAGTTGGAATGAATATTGGTGATGCTAAGACTCCTTTCGCAGAAAGCGTAAGACCAACCGTACAAGACCTTAACGCGACTCTCAATAAATTAAAAAAAGAAGGCGTCAGATTTGTAATCGTTATTATTCCAGATCAAAGACAAGTTTACGGTAATTATAAAATTATTACAGAACAATGAATTTTGCACTGAGCAATGTTGTATTTTTTATTTTTTAGCTACTGTTAAACAGGTTGCAGAACTAAATGTTGGAATTCTGACACAATGTTTAAAAAGTAATACTTTACAAAGAAAGATTTTAGGTGGAGATATGTCCACAGTTAACAATATTTTACAAAAAGTAAACGCAAAACTGAATGGCGTGAACCATTACTTTAATCCAAGAACAAGGTATTTCATATTACTTTAATTTTGAATCTTGCAGTTGAAACTGTAAGTTGTAGACAGGTTTTACTGTTATCTAAATGAAAAGATTCATTTAAAAATTTTATTAAAGTAACTATGTATTAAAATAGTAACAATTTTATTTATTTTTTATATATAGTCGTCCGAAGTGTTTACAACGACCATGTATGATTGTGGGTGCAGATGTTACTCATCCATCGCCTAGGGCCACGTCCATACCGTCTATTGCAGCAGTAAGTAACCGATATTGAATGAGTAACAAAATAAAATCTTTAGAAATAGTAATTTATGAATCATTTACCTTTAGGTTGTTGCTAGTCAGGATCCAAATGCTCAATTCCGTTACAACGTCCAAATTCGATTACAGGAACCTAGAAAAGAAACAATCGAACATTTGCAAGAAATTATGCTAATTCAATTAAGGAAATTTTATCAAGCAACAGGACACCCACCCCAGCACATAATTTTCTATCGGTAAACATTTTAATCTTTTGCTAATAACAAAAAAGGGTTCGTAATTAAAAAATAAATATCAATACATGTTTTAGTGATGGAGTTGGCGAGGGCCATTTCCGAGAAATTATGATAAAGGAGATAATGGCAATTAGAAGAGCGTGTGCTGCAGTACAACCTGATGGTAAATACAAGCCTCCCATTACCTTTTTAGTAGTGCAGAAACGCCATCACACGAGACTGTTTCCTACAAGACAGGAAGATTCCGACGATAGAAATTTTAACGTTAAAGCTGGTACAATTGTTGATACCGTTATCACACATCCATCCCATAAAGATTTTTATCTTGTTTCTCATGCAAGCATCCAGGTATTTATAATTTCTTATTGTCATTTACATATAAAAATTTATATCTGTAGTACATGTTAAATCCAGACGTGGTGTAATCAAAGTAACTATTGGATGATTACATTAGTTAAAAAAGTACTTGTTTTTTTTTTATTTTCTCAAAAATTTTGAAAAACTGATAATGGTATTATTATTACTGTAGTAAGTAAGTTTTATCGTAGTAAGTAATATTACTTACTGCGATAAAAATTATTCAAAAAATATGAAAAATGTTTTTTATTATCTTTTAAAACTTTTTTTTATTTGTTCAATATGTTTATTTTATGTTTATTTTTTCATATTAGTTTGTATTTATATTTGTATTTTTTTTTTAATATACGGGCTAGGAAATTTTGTTATATTACTTGGTTGTTGCAAAAATTATAGTTAATTATAGAGAGTCTTTCGCAAAATCTAAACCAATATTTTTGAATAAAATTGAAGTACGTGATAAATAATGATTATTGCGATCTCTATGGGAAATTTCAGGGTAGCTTGACGGAGAAATAAATGAGTAGAACATTAATAAAAATCGAGTTTTGAGATGGGTCTGAAGTTAGCATCGTTGGAGTGCAACGAGATAATCTTTTACAATTAATTAACATTATTCATCAATGGAAATGTTATCTAAATTTTTGTTATAAAGTTATTTGATACTATAAAATAATAAATCTACAGGCAAAATTAATATTAGTTATTATAAACTTGAAGGAAAATATAGTACATTTCGATACTAGTGCGTGAAAGTCATTTTATCCTCGTATATGCATGGGCGTTTGCGCCCGAGGAAAGCTAGGGTGAACAGGTCACACTAGGTTATAATCACCGTCTCCCTCGTGTATCGAACAGTATTTTTTGACGCGACGTGTACAAAGCTTGATTTAGCGCATGATTTTGTATTCAAGCGTGTGTGGAATCGAGCTTTGCGTATGGAGTGTCAAGAAAATATTTTCCTATCATCGTGCGGAAAGTTCAATTTTGCACAGGCATTTGCAAACAGTCACATTTCCGGACTCTCTGCTCAGCGAGCAGGAGAGCGGCCGTTTGGAACGCAAATGCTTATACGCAAAATTGAACTTCGTGCAACTTGATAGGAAAAATAGTATACGATACTCGCGCCCTATGTGTCGCTCGTTCACTCGGGCAACAAACTCCTCTCGTGCGAGAATCACCTACTTTGCGTATGTATGTAAAAAATTGGTAAAATTCTAGCGCAACCATTTCAATGTATATGTAGCACGGTCGGCCCTCAGGCTTCTTCTATACTTGTTTTCGGAGCGCTCCCGCGCTTCTTGATAAAAAAGAAAAAATCCAAATATCGAATTAAAAGACAAAAAAGACAACAAATGAAAAAAGAAAAAAACTGATACTTTTTCCATATAATATTAATCCAAAAATGTATTTAATTCTAGCATCGATTTCAATTTTTTAATGTATAGATAATGGCAGTTTTCATTATTTTTGAATACAGGGTACAGCAAGGCCAACAAAGTACAGATGTTTGTGGGATGATTTAGATATGCCTGAGGATGAAATCGAACAGCTAACTTATTACTTATGTCACATGTTTTCACGTTGTTCAAGATCAGTCAGTTACCCAGCGCCCACTTACTATGCTCATCTCGCAGCTTTTCGCGCAAGACACCTTATTTCAAAGTAAGATCCTTATTTTTATTTTTGTTTTTTTCATGAGTGAATTATGTATTTAGCTATAAGAGTTTAAAAATAATTGACAGAATTTGATAATGCCTATGTAACAAAATTCTTCACGGCTTTATAAAAGAAAATGTTTTAAACTGTAAATTAATATTTAACCATACTACAACAACGTACACTAATTATATCTATATTTTCGTACAAATAGCAGTTGGGTGGATAATGTCTCTGGGGAAGAGATCGAGGGTAGATTGCACATCGGATTAAATCCTAGTATATTAAATGCTGTCGAATATATTTAATACAATTTGTTTATCAAATAATAAACATAGTAGATGAAAATAAATTTGTTTAAATGCTATTCATTACATATACTTTTTATTTTACAGTGTTCCGATAGATGTCAATAACTTAGAAGAGGAACAACGGAAGAAGTTAAATATCAACTTAGACATCTTTAAAACTCCAATGTTTTTCGTGTAAAAATGAGTATAAGATATTGTTTAAAAAGACTTATATTCAGATGATACTGAAGTTGACTTGATTTTTATATTGATTTTTTCGTTTGTTAATGTAACTTTACTGATTCATTTAATTCTCTCAACTATTCCGAGTAGGTGATATTTTTCAGAAACAGTCAGAGGTTAAGAGAATTAATATATACACATATATATATATATAACTATAAATTTACTATCAAATATAGTTTCGACATTAAAATATGTCTAAGTATCTACAATTTGTTTGAAATATCTCAATAGCATTTGACCCATTTTCGGCGTTCATTTAAAATACTAAAATTTATTAAAAATAAGCATTTGCGTAAGTTTTAATTCTTAAAAATAATAATTATTGAATTTTTTATTGACTGAAACGGATGTAATGCAAATGTGATAAAATAATGTATTATATATTAAAACTTTAAATAATTTTAACAATTAAATGTATTTGCTTATAATATTTTGATATGAAATAAATTATGTGAAAATAAAGATAATTGTTACCTATTTCGCCTATTTTATTAATTTTTCTAAGAATAATAGTATATAATTTTTGAACTATGTTTCCTAAAGAATTCCGTGAAAAAATAGAGATGCAGTGATAAGTAAGGTTAGGTCAGAACTCGAAGGCTGTTACTACCATGTTATAATATGCCAAGTATAAAATACTGGAGAATACTTTCAGTAGAAAAATAGAATACTTTTCGTAACATGGGCGTAAAACTCCATTTTAGGCCCCGAGTTGTGATCGCCGAGCTCGAGAGTCGGCGATATAATATATAAAGTTGATCACTCTATGTATACAGAAATATACCTCGAATATTTTAAGCTTTAAAAATCTATTCAATTCTTCGAAAACGTTAAAATGCCATTCTTTGAATTTTGTTTTTGTTTATGATTTTATACAGAATCATTTATCTTGGTCTGATAAATGAGTGGCAGTTGACAGATAATGACGAAATTTTTGTAATATCAAGATTGTAACTTCAAATTAATCAGCTATAATTTAAAGAAAAAAACTCAGATGCAAACCATATTTTCAAGTATTGTTTGAAAATTTTCTAAACACCCAAACTACGAATTTGTTCTTATTTTTAATTATTCTTGAAAGCGTTCCCAGACAAATCAATTTTCTTGTGATTTTTCTAAAATTAGTAGAAAAAGTTTGATTAGTGTCCTTAGTAAATACTGCAGAGTACGGCATTCGAACCAGTATTGAAAATAGAAATATTAGACTTCAATGTTGCAGCATTAATATAGTATCCCTATGTCGAAGCGACACATTTTTATGTTTTGTGAAGCGAGTTTTTTTAAATCTTTTCCTAAAACAAGTAGAATATGTAACACTACAGGATATTAGAAATCAATTGTTCCACAAAATCAAAAACTTCCACGTTATTATTTTAATAAATAAGCAAATTAATAGGATAATAATTATCAGAGTTTAACTTTATGAGAATGAATTACAGATACATATTTATGCATTTTAATGTACTAATGTTCATATGTCAGTGTAAAAAAAGCGTATAGTTTAAGAAAAATTCCACATACTGCTTTAATTTATCTTGCTTGTAATTTTATCATATTAAACACACTTTAGAATGATAGACTTATGTTATTCATGAGAGAAAAAAAAATAGTTAGTACTGGATTTTATTATATTATTATTACTTTTTTCTTGTAAAATTATTTTAATAATAAAATATATGATTATTTACAGAGTTGTTCTCACATTTGATGATCATTTTTACAACTTATACATATATACCTGATAATGTTACATAACTGCACGTTTATATAATTATATTGGAAGGTTCCACAACGTTTAAATACTGCAATTACAGACATTGATAATAATATTTTAGCGATTGTCGTATAGCAAGACTTTTTCATGAAAGCTGAAAGTCCCTTTACGCTATCGTGTAAGTACAGAAGACGGCGATGTTTCAGATTTCACCTTAAAAATAATACATAGAAGGTTCTCTTGATCTATCGTTCTTCTAATCTTTTAAAATCGTTTATATAATTTAAGTATACGAATTAACGTTAATATATTTCCTTAAAAATACCGACAAAGTAAATAATTTCCAACATCACGTAAACAAATAAATAATTTACATAATCTATGCGCCAAAGTGCACGCAAAATGATCTACCCGTAAATCAACGACTCTTATACATATCATACAAGTGTAAAGCTGCATTCGAATCTCGTTCGTTGTCACGCGCATTCGTATATCACAAATCGGAAACGCTTATTAGCATTATCGTACATCTATCTATGTATAGCTTGTAATATTAGGCACCAACCGCGCGATCATCCATATACATAATAAACGTGCATCTAGCTGTCAATTCTGCGATGTAGATCACGTCTCGTCCTCGAAGGCGAAATCGACGGCGAGCCTCTTGGCGCCGCGGGCGCGCACGACGCGCAGCCCCCTGACCGATCGCGGCTGCCGACTGAGCAGCTTTATACGAATTGTCCTCCGGCTGATCGGCTCGCCCGCGTCTCATAACTTGATGTCCTTGATGATCGTCTCGTGGGTCTCGAGGGCCTTCTTACGGCTGGCTATCGCGTGAAGGAGCTTGCGCCGCGGGCCCAGCGGCAGCTTAAGCGCGGCTATGTCCGACTCGGTGAGGAGCATCAGGGCCTCGAGGTCGATCTGCTCGGCTTCGAGGGTCGAGTGTATGGACGAGAGATTGTTCGCCACGAGGAAGCGCTGCAGCGGCGTCCACTCCTCGTCCGTCTCGTCCTCTTCTGGAGAAATAAAATGTTAATCGCCGTTGATATACCAAAATAATTAGGAATATATAACTTTAATGAAGAGTAGGTTTAATAAAAGGCTGTTTTTTTTCTAATTCGAGGAGAAAAAAAAACAAAATTTTTCAATCGTATGCTTTGCAGATGTATTTTTTATTTTTCATATCAAAATCGAAAAATGAAAAGAGGGAAAGAGGTAAATTTAGCAATTGGGGTGAAAATTTATATTAAATTTCATCCAAATAATTCTTTTACATTTCCTTAGTATTTGCAATTGTAATAAAAACAACTGTTTAAAGATTGACTTTTCCGATAAAATTTATGAAATCAATAAAAATGGGGAAGTGCGCGTTTGTTCCGATAATATTTGTCGGTACCAATTAATAACTACAAATTTTCTATTATTAAAAAGCCATTTTTACACGATTCAGGGTTTTAAACATACTTCAAAATGCAATTCAATACTAGCAAACAAAATAATGACTTAAAACGTTAAATAAATATATAAGGCTTTCTACTTCTTGGCTCGTATATTCTCAAGACAGTCAAAGTATTGTAGATTTATTTTAATAAATCCATAAAATACAAAGTTATATACTCCGTAAATAAGTATAAGATAGTCAAAGATTTCAATGCAATTTTTTTGTTGCCTGATTTTTATAATCAAAACTATATGGCCAATAAAACGTAATATAAGTAGACGTTAAGAGCTGCATACTGGTACACGGTTACTCATTGGTACATTTACCTTAAAAAGAAATATATGAAGACGAGATAATAATAAATCGGGCGATTGATCACCTTTTACCAAAATTATCCTCTAAAGAGCATTGCAACCGGTACATAATACATTAAACAAAAGAACGAAGACACGATCAAGGAAACGGAAAAAAGTACGGTAGGGGCATACACACAGCGTCGAACAAAGCGCTCGGGCGACCAATAATCGCGATCGGGATCGGGAAGGCGCCGTATCGCGCTCATGCCAAACGTCACGTATATACTTATACACATGCTCGCGGCCGCACAATGAGAAACGCGAGTTCTGGACGCGAGCTTTGACCGGCCGCAGCGATCGTCGCGTGCGTCCGGCCTTTAGAAATCGCTCGCGCACAGGTATATATATCCTACACACTATATATATATATATACACCCACCGGAAAGCAAGTCATCGTCCCACATGCTCTGCCGGCGCGCCAGGCTTCCGGCGCTGCCAATGCTGATCTCCTCGTTGGCATTGTTGTTGCTGTTGCTGCCGGCGCTGTTCCTGCAGTGCTGCTCGCCGTTCGTCGACGCCGAGCCGTTCGACGTCGAGCCGTTGTTGTTGTGGTGGTGGTGGTGGTGGTGGCCGTTGCCGTTCGAGGAGTAGAGCTGCTCGCCGTTCGGCTGCCGGTGGATCTCGACCTGCGTCACCGGCAGGTTGTCCAGAGTCGCGGCGATCTGTGAATAAGCGATCGATTATATCGAGTATAATAGGGACGCGCGGTAATTAGGTCGCGCGTGCATATAAACGAGATAAGGATCTCTCGAGTGCGTGTCTGTACGCGATGATCGGTGAAGATTGATTTCTTTTCGTCGCTCGCGCTGGGATTGGTCAAGGCTTTTAATGATAATTGATGGGCGTATTTGTGAAGCCCGATCTTATCGAACATATTGTCTGGCAATGGGGATTAATATATATAAGAATTATATTATATTGTTAAATGATTTCGAACGATCAAGTATTTATTTCTTTATTTGTTTTCCTTTTTTTTATATATTTGTTGGTGTACTGAGATTATTATTATGATTTTGTATATACCAATGCATATAGGTGGCAACAATATATTATTATTATATAGTATAACACTTGATTTCTGGCCGATGTAATTAATATTTTAAAGACTTTACATATTCTGTTCAACACACACACATATCTAGATAACACGTCAAACTGTACTTTGTACGATAATTATCAATTTGATAAAAGCTTTTTCAAACCTCTCTATTATAATTACGTTCTTATACGTATAACGTGTATAGCACAAGCAAAAGGAAAAGGAAAAGAAATTGTATATCGAATCCCTAGGAGAGAGTTTTGTAACATATATAACAGTAAAAATATACTCGCTGATTGCACCACAGTTCTTTAACCTGCTCTGCGCTCGGATATATCCCAATATTTGTACTACCTCACGATATAATCAACTCGATCCAATTCACATCCTTTTTTTTCCCCATACTCCCTCCCGCGTCACTTACCTACTTACACCCATCGATTACTCGCAGGTATTATATACACCGCAAGCGCACGCGCGCCTAAATTCATCCAGTTACGCTACACATTATACACATCAAACGCGACGACGACTTTCGTTTCTTCCCACAATATAAATATATATATATACAGATACACGCCGCAGCCGCCGCGACCTTCTGCAGGCCGCCGGCTCATCATCATCCCGCGAGCGAAAGGAAACCGAGCTCTGCGCAGGAGAGAAGACACGCGGCACGTAAAAAGAGGACGAAAAGCGCGCGGCAAGAAAGAGAGAAGAGACGGCTCTTCTTTTTGCGCGCGCGCGACGAGTCGATCGACTTTTCGAGCTGCGGCTTCCGTCCGCGCGCGCGAGGGTAAAGTATAAGTATATATATCTACGCCTCTGCAGCCGAGTGCGCCTTTGAGGATGAAAATATATAAGCGATGGAGAAATGTCTCACGGTTATGCGGCAAGTATAAAATTTGGAGCGTGTTTCAGGCGAAAGGAAATGCCGCGTTTCTGCGGATGTTTGCGTTTATTATAACGGTATTGGTATAATATTAGTAGCCTGTGTAGAAAAATTATACTTTATGTTTTTACTCTCCTTTTCGTATTATGAAAATAATTGGCAAGATGAAAGCATATTTATATAAATTAATACGCGCGAATTGCATTGGCAATCGGTTATATTCAAAATTCTATCGAACGACAATAGAACACGTGTCACACTTATTAGCAGAACTTATTAGCAGAACTCACCGATCTCCTGAACGCAACCGATCCGAAGCCCGGCCTGTTGAAGATGCTCGCCGGCTCCTGCAGCTGCAGCGCCGTCTCGCGACGCTCGCGCTCGATTACACTCGAGCGCTCGTCGTTCTCGTCCTCGTCGTCCTCGTCCTCCTCGTCCTCCTCGAGGCAGCGGTCGCCGAGCAGGTCGGGCGTGCTGCGCGCCTTGTTCAGCGTGCCCCACACGTCCGAGATCTTGCCGCGTCTCATTATCACCGCCGCCGGTGGCTGCTGCTGTTGTAGGCTCGGCTTCACCGAGCCGATCATCGTGTTACTGTCGTACGTGCCGACGTACATCACCTCCGAGTCCCGGCGCAGGCCTGTCAGGCTGCGCACCGACTTTTTCCCGTCCACCTCGATCTGAGCATACGTAGATTAATGATGTATGTTTATAAGGTATAGAGTTCAAATATATGTATACGAACTCAAAATTTATTTAAAAAGTACCAACTCGGTATCAATTCAAAAGTATTTTAGTTTACTTCAATTTGCAAGTTTGATAATAAATCTCGTATATACAAAGGTTCAGGGTATATATTCAGAGCTATTATTGCGCATTATTTATTACAGGAAACAAAAATCCTCGAAGTCAAAAAATTTTGACTTGTAAATATTGACCATCTTGAAATTTACTTAATACAATATCTATACATCTTGGATGGAATTATTTCGGAGCCGATCAGATTTGAGAAAAAACAATTGCAAAAATATATATCTTAATAAAACATATAAAAGTCAGCTAATTTACTATTCATTATTCCGATGACTGACTACTACCAAGCAAATCAAAAAGAAATTTTATTATTCTGTTATAATAATATAAAATCATTCCAATAGAAATGCCTATATAGTTTTTTCACACAAAATATCTGCTCCATAAGTATTATCAGCATATGTTTGCATTAGATTTGAATTCAGTTTAATTTCGCAATTTCACCGAGGACAAAATCTTAATTCCCAGCTGCACAAAGTCGTTATTTCTTCACTACTCTCGCGCATTTTTATACCCAATCTTTACGAGAGAGAGAGAGCATTAAAACACCGCTTGTTTATCTCAAAAAGAAGAATAAACCCCCCAGCCCCACACCCTCCGCTCTCTTAAATGCTCTCTCCCCCTCCCTAACATCACATTCGCTCGCAGCATACATATAGATATATTAGACGGGGGAGCGAGTGTAAAAATTGACGCTCGGGAATTTAAAGCGGCCGCGGGGCGATAACTTTTGCCGAGCAGCCGGCCGACTCGTTTTCGCTCCGCGCGCGCTCCACTCGCATGCCAATTATACACACACATATACACAGATAGAACTCACCTCGACGACCTTGAAGTCGTCGACGGCCCGGCGGGCAAGGGCCTTCCTGCCGACGGCGCTGCCCTGGCCTCGCTTCGTCCCCGTCCCCACGATGTCGCTGTACGTGGGCGAGGGCTTCAGTCTGCCCTTGAAGGTGCTCAGCGTGCTCGGCCGGTGGGCCAGGATTATGCCGCTGCCCTCGTTCTCCAGTCGCGCCCTGTCCTTCAGCATCTTCTTCTGCTCCTTCTCCGCGCGCGACTCGGCCACCTTCTGACGCTTCACGTACTCCTTTAGCCTGCGGAGATGGCAACATTTGTATTCGGAAAGCAGACTCTATTATTATGCGAGACCTACTTTTTATCTTTTAAATTCGTTAACGAGTCTGAGAAATGCATTAGACGCGCGTTACCCGCGGGTCAAAGCACAGGGGGCACACGGAGAGAGAGAGAGAGAGAGAGAGAGAGAGAGAGAGAGAGAGAGAGAGAGAGAGAGAGAGAGAGCCCATTCATTATATCGCTGAAAAGGGACTCATCAAGATTGTGAATTTTCGCTTTCGTTCGCGTTCTTCGGCGAAAGATGAAAAATATATAAGATCGCCGTGGGAGGAGGGAGGAGGAAGCCTCTATACACATTTAATACCTTAGGTTGCGCGTTCCGGGCCCGAACAAAGAGCCGTCGAACGAGAATCTTTGCGGGCAACACAAGAGGAGCTCGCCTCGGTAAAGCGCATCGTTTATCTCTCTCTCTCTCTCTCTCTCTCTCTCTCTCTCTCTCTCTCTCTCTCTCTCTCTCTCTCTCTCTCTCTCTCTCTCTCTCTCTCTCTCTCTCTCCTTCTTTTTTCTCTATTTTCATCGACATCGACCGTGGGATGAAGAAGTACGGATGGTATAAGGTATATATATAAGTATATAAAAGATATAAAAGTAGGAAGAGATAGTCGGACGCCGAGAGAGAGAGAGAGAGGATGTATCGACGTGTCTGCTAGATATTTCCTCTGTACACTTTGGCATTTGCCTTTTTTTCGACTTTTAGATGCAATTGGAAGTAATTTTCCGTCCGAGAGAAATTTATAGTGAATCCGAAGCTATTTAAAGTGTTTATACATTTATTATATATGTATTTTTGTACCGGAGAATTCTCCAATTGATTCTAATATTTTATCAGAAAGCATATAATTTATTTGACGCGCGAGAGATTTTTTATACGGAATTCTGAACAGTAAAAAAGCTGTTATATCATTGTACGTAATACGTGTTGAAGCATTTTAATAAAATTTAATTAAAAAAATAACGTACAAGATTCAATAACGTTCAGTTTTCTGTCGTACATATAGAACCAAAGAGCACGAATAAAAAAGTTAACAAATATATAGACATTAAAGGACTTCCGAAAATCATTTAGAATAAATATCGTCAAAAACATTGAGAGTAGAAATATCGAGTTCCGCAGCTCTTATTAAAAAAATAATGATTCGCCGAAACGCGCTCATTCATTACCACCATGTACAATTAAAACTCCGTTTCTCTTTTTATTTATATTATACTTGTTTGAACTATATGTATATATATTATTTCCAACGAAACCATCCGCAGATCCCAAGAAGACGACCGAAACTCCACACCCACGTAAGTATATACTATCCCTATCCGCACACGCTCTTGCTCGGTGCACGCCCGTACGCGACTTTCATTTCGGCCGACAAGTAGGAGGCTGCTGCTGCTGCTGCTGCTGCTGCAATCGCCGGCATTCCGATGGTAAGTACTTATACTCGCTGCACTGCACTGCGCGCGCCTCTCGCAGTGAGAGAGCGATAATCGCGGTGCGCGCTGCTATGTATATATATATGTGTGTCTCTCTCTCACCTCTTCTCGGCGTCCTTCTCCGCCTTCTCCTTCATCATGCGGCTCTTCTTGCGGCTGTTGAGCTCCTGGTCGGCCTGGGCGACATCGAGGAACTGGAGGATGCGGTCCCGGCCGTTTATGGCGGCGAGCTCGCGCGCCGAGTGCCGGTCGATGTCCAGCGACCAGATGTTACAGCCGAACTTGACGAGGAAGCGGACGCAGAGCTCGTGGCCGCGGGCCGCGGCCAGATGGAGCGCCGTGTTGCCGAAGTAGTCGGCTTTGTCCGGGTCGCCCCTGTTGGACGTCAAAGATATTTTCCTTACTCGGGTTAATGACCAATTTTTATCTACATTTTTATGAACAGGCATGTTTTTTGGGGATATATTTGGGAGAAAAAGATAATGGCGTGAGAATATATAACAGCAAGTGTATAGTGTATAGTCACCAAATATAAAATTACTGTTTATATCTAGTTCAGTGTCTAGAGATAGTTTCGTAAATTATATATATCATTCGATACCAAAGTGTAATTATGACGATTAGAAACATGGAATTATTAATATCATACATTTATAGTAATAATTTTTATATTTTATGTTCCAGAACTTTATTTACTAGAATACAAATGATGATTCGTTTCTTGATGAAAGAAAAACGTTATTTATTTCTACTATTTATTTATTATCTTTTAAATCGATGAGTTTCATTACGGTCTTTAAAATAAATAATTTAATAGCATGGACCTATTTCACGAAAATGTAGTTTTCTATATTAAGCGATTACAAGGTTCACTATATAGAATAGTATACTGCCGCTAAGTTTAAACACACATAACAGTTAATTAACACACGAGTATAAATACTTGGTTAATAAGATAATTACGACGAATAGAGATATAAAGTTTGCCTTCGCAATGTCTAGAGTGTTGCGAAATCGACGGAGCAGCATACATGTACGGTATGTATTCATGTTTTAAAAAAGCGTGCGACATGCCGGGTTGTGCAAATGATTTTTGTTTGCCGCGACGCGCGTGGAAGTTTGTATCGATAGTAGATATTACACCGCATGGGCTGCGTTGAAGTTCTAGTTACGCTTACGTAAGGAGATGCGGTGGGAGGTACTTGCGATTTCCTTTATTATGATAGTGTATGTGTATAATACGTGTAGTTCAGAGATAACAGTAGTTTAACACTGATTAAGATTCGTTGTGCTTTTACAGGAAATGTTTAGTATTCGTATATTAATAATTGACGCATTAAAGTTATAAATTTAAAGCGTCAATGTAAGCTATTTCCAGGTTTAGAAATTCTGAAGAATATTACACTGTGAAAAGAATCAAGAAGTATTTTGAAATTTAGAAGAAAATCACTACTTGCAACGTAATGAATAACAAAGTAAAATTTGTATGTGATTATAAAATTTGTGTAGCATTAATCTGTGTAATAATAGACGTAGCTACCTAAGAAGCCTCATTTTCGACATATACTTGAATAAGCACCTTTGCGCTTCTAAGTTAATCATTGGTCGAGTACAAGGAAAACTACTATGTACACGTATTAATCAGCAGTTACAGACTGTTATATTAGACTTGATGCGTCTCTATGTCATTTTAGTCAATTCAATCATGTTTTCTTTTAATAGAACCCTGAACTTTACACTGTTCCTTTTACCAGAAACTATTTTTACTTAAAATATTGCTGTATTTTTTAAAATAGTCCTAAAGTCATTATTGTGTTGTATTAGTTAAACTCAACTAAGTCAAAATACTTTTTGATACGTTTTATAATGATGGATATATACTGATAAAAAAAGTGATCGGAGAAGATACATATATATTGTATATGATATAAAATTAAATGTTTCAATTATTTGGCACGAATTCACATTCTGGGCTAAGAGAGATTTTATCTTTCCATAATAATACAAACTATAATAAATTTTAGTTTCTTAGAACTATTTACAGTTCACTCAT
Source organism: Torymus sinensis (assembly GCA_030522985.1). NCBI lineage: Eukaryota > Metazoa > Arthropoda > Insecta > Hymenoptera > Torymidae > Torymus > Torymus sinensis. Next base: position 1,524 of record JAPYZP010000901.1, on the reverse strand, counting down.
CCACGAACAATAAAGATAATTGTCAATCCCGAGGAAAAAGGTTTACGTCTTTTATTATTAGCCTGCTACCGTTACGTGCCGTTAAAAAAAAGGCAAAAAATTTCTTTTTAAATCAAATTTTCAATTGTTTCAAAATGTCATTATTTCCAGCATTCAAGTTTTGCAGTGCCCCAAAAAATTTCTTTCAAATATTTCATGTAGTGCGTCACATTTAATTTGAAAACCTAACATTTGTTTATAACAGCGTATAATAATTTAAAATCTATTTGTAAAAATCTAGAATATATGATGCATTATAGTTACATAATGTATAACCAATCATTTGGTCAGCTGATTAGCGACAACTAATTTCAAAGGAACACTATATATATGAATGTTTGTAATTAAATAATACTATAAATGGCATACAGTAAATTTTTGAAAAGCCATATCCACAACGATAGCGACGAGAAAAATCATCCACAAGTTAACATCAAACTCGATCGTGAACACGAGTATACAGTAGTAGTATAGATAAGTATATAGCGCCTACAGGAGGAACGGATCTCGCGCGTGCTCGCGCATCCGGGCCAATAGTCGCGCTAAAAATTAGGCCTCGCTCGCTATACGAACACATGCATATATACACATATATAGCTTGGGCGCGCGCATGGAGGGCATCGAGAGAGCGAATAAGCGGCAAGTCGGCGTGGAATAGGTGTATATCCTGGTCCGCGCTCGCGCGCTTCCGGTCACGCTAAAAGCCAGCGGTGCGTTGCGCGCTCTCTCTCTCTCTCTCTCTCGGGTTCTCGCACCTACCTCATTACCCATTTCTATTTATTCATAGCTGTTTTTTTTTTAATAATCCGTACGTTGGTGCCGCGCTTTTCCTATATAACACGCACACGGGCGTCCGTTCGTTTACTCTATCCGCGTACACAGCCATATAGGAGCGTATAAGGCATATACTATATATATGGATGGTTCACCGCAACGCGCTATAAAAATACACGCGTGACGTGATGCACTTTGTGTATTACACGGTCGCGCGAACGCGAACGGCGGGTGCAAATGAGCGTGGCGAACAACAGCCACGCGGAAGGAAGGAAGGAGGTAAGGGAGGATATAATATAGTGTGGAGAGGAAGAGTGTATACACGCGTGTGTGCGTGCGTGCGTATTATGTGCGCGAGAGGTGCGCGTCGTGGCAGTGAAGGTCGATTTCGCGGGGGGGATCTCGATATACCTATATATATATTTCTGGCCTCCGCTACTGGCGATGACGGCGCTTGTGTATATTACACGCGGGGGTTTATATATTGTCGACCCTATACGGCCGTGGGTGTATACTGCACGAAAAAGCGACGCGGGGAGGTGTAGGTCTTTGTGAGAGCCCAGCTGTAATGGGATATTTTGTTGACGAGGGGAGGGATAAGGGAAGGGCTGGAATGAGTTTCTATTATAGTGTAAAGGGTAATTTTAGTTTTAACTTACTTTGACAATGACGTGGAAAATGTAGGATCATTGAGAGGATTAGATTGCGCGA
>JAPYZP010000900.1:0-19925 GCA_030522985.1 Torymus sinensis | reverse complement strand
CTCTCTCTCTCTCTCTCTCTCTCTCTCTCTCTCTCTCTCTCTCTCTCTCTCTCTCTCTCTCTCTCTCTCTCTCTCTCTCTCTCTCTCTCTCTTTCTATATATACACGCAAGAACCCAATTAACTTATTAGAATGACTTCCCTCTCCTCTCTCGAACAAACAACCCCCAATCCACCAGCTCATATATCTATCAATATGATGTCAACAGGCAAGCGACCCAGCGGCAGTGAACTACGTGGACGAGCGCATCCAGGGCAAGTCCTCGAACCCGCGACCTCTGATACCGATAAAGACGTCGCCGCCGCGCGTCGTGAAACGCAAGCCCCAGGCGCCACCTCTCGCACCGGGCACCGCTATACCTCGCCCCAAGAGCCCGAACACCAGCGTTAACCTGCTGTCGGTGGATAATCTGCCGGGATTCGGCGCGGAGGGGGGCACCGCGAGTATAGTGAGGCCGAGGCCGAGGAGCCCGAGGAAGATACCCGAGCTGGCCATCATCCCCGTGACGCCGGAGCAGCGGCAACAGCAGAGAAACGCGGACGGACAGTGCAGGTTCATCAAGATAGAGCCGAGGTCGCCGCGTATATCCGCCGCGAATAAGTCGCCCAGGAAGGGCGGCGGCTGGCTCTGAAGGGATCTTGCTGCTGAGAGGGGGATGATAACGTGGTGCGCCTTGCGTATCGACTGCTGCTGTGTAGCCTTGACGGAATTATATAGGCGCGGGAGAGGGACGAAGTCATTTTTTTTTTTTGTTCGCTTAGCGTTTGTTATTTAGTGTTTTAACGAGCAGTTTCGATTATTTATATATGGTGTGATATCTATTAATACGTTATTGCTTTGAGGGTGTAGAAGCCGGTTGGGATATCGAGGTTTTACACGTAAATAGGTGATTTCTATTTCGGCGATAGATAAGATTATTGTATAATGTCCGTGCGACCATATGAAATAAGAAGACAAAAAAAAATCAAAATGAGATTACGAAGTGCATTTAAGTCACGGAAGCTATACAGCCTTACTGTACATATTTTACAACTTTAAGCACCTAGAGTATGTATACGTATATGAGGAAATCCACAATATGTCCGCACTTCGAGGGTTCAAAAAAATAAAAAAAAAATATTTGAGGACATCTTGGAAAGAATGTGGAAATTGATCAATTCTGGGCAAAGTTACGTGCACTTGAAAATCGCGAAAAATTACCAAAAATGATTGAATTACGTCGATTCGGGAAAAATCGCTCATTTTTGGTAATTTTTCGCGATTTTCAAATTCATGTAACTTTGCACAGAATCGATCGATTTCAATGTTCTTTAGCTTAAATTAAAGCTCTTTTCTTCTACTTTAATCGCTTTTTTATGGAATATTTGTTGACTACTTCAATAGCTCGCTATTGGTTAATCATCAGTCACTACGTTTTGTCCATTTTTCAGTATTTTTTAAGACCGTTTTCTAAGGTTTACGAGTTTTTTTTGTATATTTTATAGCCTATAAAGAATGATAAAAAATTTTTTCAGAGATGTGCCGTCAATTTTTTTTTTAATTTTTCAAACTCTCTAAGTGTGGACAAATAGTGGATTTCCTCATATATATATTTAATTATCGAACCGTCGTTCAAAATGTGATTTACATTAGACCGCCACGAATACCTTGTTAATAAGAAGTTTTTAAATAAAATCTGCGTATATGTATATATATATAATATTTATTTACTCAACTACAAATACATGCATCGTCATCCTATCCTCTTATACCGATCTTAATCAACAATTACCCAGTTAGCTCTCTTTCTGTATCACGCGCGACAAAATCAAAGTCCATCCTCTCGTGCCGTGGAGCGCGATAATAATGCGAATCGATCAACAAAACTTTTCTGCCTTGTGTGCTATTAACATTGGGCTTATCGGGAACAAGTCTATATTATTTATATATAGCATAAGTGAATAAAAAAGAGAACAACTCGTTTTTCTCTCCATTATCATACACACACACATATTCACACACACGCGCGCGCTCGCACATACATTTGCAAAAGAATGAGCCGAGGAGTACATGGACCCCCTCCTCAGCCGCGAACGTCGACGATAAAAATTGTGTACCGAAAAGTTTCTCTCTCTCTCTCTCTCTCTCTCTTTCTCTCTTTATTTTTGTATTGTTTTTCTCGTTGAAAGAAAATCTCGCATTACCGTGGCTCCAATTAGGCTGCCTGTACGACTTTATTCTGAGCGGTTTTCTGTGCGGAATTGATCTTGTCGCCGAGTGATAATGCCATGCCCTGGCTCTTGGCGCGTATGCGAATGTGCCCGACGACCGGGGCGTCCGGCTTATTGAGCGGCTTCTCGATGGACAGATTCGCCAGAGCGTCCTCGCCGAATATTGATTTGGCGTACATGTTGGCCGCCATGAATCCACACTGTCCGGAAAGAGCCTGGAAGTTGATTAATTAACGTTATTGTATGCATAATTAAATTGCAACCTAGGTGAATATTAAATCAACTTACCTTTTCCGGGGTAAGGCATCGCATATTCGTAGACTTGAGGAGATGAGCGAGATATTCCCTAAGGTCCGAGAGTGTCGTGTTGACGGAGACTTTGTTCTCCCATTCGAATTCGGCCCACATTTGCCGGAACTCGGCGTCTGTACACGTAGCGGGAACGATGTAGTCCATAATGTCGATGTGGATGTCATTGAGGACTACGACGTTTCTATCCGAAGCTGCTCCAGTAACGTCGTATACTATTGCAGGAAAAAATACATGAGTAATTGGCACATAGAAACAATATTGTACAGACTAAAATGAATCATACAAAAGATATTTACCTATATTTCCAAATATAATTCCATTCTCCGTCGACGCGACCTTCACATTCGCCTTGATGCTGGCAAAGTCACGAGGCGCCAGTACAATCGGCTGCGGCCTCTCCACCAGCTTCAAGTCGCCCATCGTGGCCAACTCGAGGGTGCAGTTTTGCAGAGTATCCTCGGTCTGGTTGACGATGAGCACGTCGAGGACGATGTCGTACTGGTTTACGTGAACGAGAGCCTCGGCGTAGACGGGATCGGAGAAGCCGGTCAGCTGGGTGACCTTGCTCAAGGCACTGGGCGCGGGTGTTTCCTTCTCGCCGCCCGGGCGGCCGGCCACAGCAGCGCTTAAGCTCTGTTCGAACACGTCGCCTGCACCGCCCGTCAAGTCCGAGCCACGTGTCAGCTGCGTGAACTCGATTGCGTCATCCACTTGGACGATGTTGCCCGGCTTTTCCTTTGCCTGTAATTTTTCGTTGATTATTGTGATATTAAAATTTAAAATGCTTATGATTGAGAGATTATTGCTTATTCGTGTAAAGGAGAAATAATACGGTACCTTCTGACTTTGCGTCTCTTCTTCGGCTTTAGCGGCAAGCATTTTGCTCAGAGCATCCCTGCAACCTTCCGTGAATACTTTCTGCACAACGTTAATTGGGCAGGCCAAAGATCTCAGACATAGAGAAATCCTCTCAGCGTCATCGTGGGTCATAGCCTTGGATGGGAGACCGGATCTTCCAAGTTGAAGAAGACTCGACATTATCAGCATTGATTCTGCCTGCATCCTTTTGCTTTTCTTGTCGTCTTTCTCTAACTCTTTGTAACGAAGAGCCAGTTTGGCCAACGTTGTTGCCAAAGAAGCACCAATGAAAAAGTCGCCATCCATCATGTATTGAACTAATGCTGGACGTTTTTCCTCCTTTTTGCCTGATGTTGATGAGCTAAATGCGCTTTGCGTAGCATAAGTTCCATCTGAAGTAACCAGCTGTGCAGGTGTAGCTTGTCCACTTTCTTCTTCTTCTGGAGGTTTGTCTCCAGCTTGCCTTTTATTTTCAGCCTCCATGAGAGGCAATTCTCCAAGGACCGATCTAATACGAACCATTACATTTTCGATGTCATCCTTAGTGTTAGCATATTCACCAAGAATCCATAAAGCTCCACGATGAATATTAACAGAACGAATTTGTGGGAATACCTAAAAGTAAAAGAAATGTAAATATCTTGTAATGTTCAAAAAATGATTTTGTTCATATGAAAGTAATAAGTAAATTTATACCTCAAGTAATTTTTCTATTATCAAGGGTCTTAGATTATCAAATCTCTGAATGGCTTCACGGATAAAAACAAGCACATCATTTGATGCTGCTTCACTGCATTCAGAAAGGAAATCAGTTAATACTGGAATGACTGTAGCAGCTACATCTGGGAATTTAATTGAGCAAGAGTGTAATGTTCTAACAAGAAGTTGTTTATATTTTCCTGAATCTTCTTGTTCACCACCAGATGTCCTAATTACTTCTTTCTTCAACAGTTGTACCATTTCCTCAATAGTTCTTGTTGTAACCAAATCCATTGCAAGGGCAAGAGTTTTTGTCCTAACTTCCAAAGCTGGGGAACCTAAAGGTAACAATTAGAACACAAATTATTTTTAAGAATTAAATTAAAATCGGTTGCATATCAAAATTTTCGTGGTAATACATACCTAGCACACGTAAGATATCCATAACAAGATCTTGAAGGACCCTTTCATGATTGGGACTATCTTTCATTGAAATCAACCTATCCAAAACAATTAATTTTACATTGTTGTCACTCTCCTTTACAACTAATTCAATGTAGCAGGAAGCAGCAGCCTTGATGGCAGTTGGAGCACTTGAAAGCGTTACCAATGTACCAGCTGCTTCATAGCGAACTGCGGCACTTGGTGAGTTCAATAAACTATAAATACATCTAATAAAACGAGCACGCTCCGATGGATTGGCAAGACAGACCTGAAAAATATTGAAAATGAAAATTACATTTAAATTACATCAATTTTAATTACATTTAAAAAATGTGTAATACAAAAGAATACATTCAGAATCAGAAAGTTTATTTTACCTTGTAAATGAGCTCAACAATAACAAGTTGCAGAATATCTCCAAAGCCTGTAACTTGATCTAAACACGCAGTCAAATATGACAGAGCTTTGCTCTGATCTGCATGTAATAACATGAGGAAAGCATTTCTTCTGCAAGACATATCTTGCTCACTTTCCAAATACTTAGCAATTTGTTCCGGAGCATCAGGAATAAGGAACTCAAAGTTACGGTAAATTGTAAATATTGCTAAAATAGCATTGCGTCTTACATAGGAATGCCTGTGTTCTAAACATGCGGATATGGCTGGCATAAGTGGCTCCAAAAGTTCAGGCTCTTTTAATTTGCATAAGAACCTATCAAATAATAAAGATAATTAAACATATTAACATAAACATAATAAATAAAATTAAGTTTAATGCTTTCAATGCTATATAATGGATTATCTATGACCCATACTATTTTTTTAAACTTAGATTAGCCTTTCTCACTTTTAGAAAAATAAGAATGTGAATTATTTCTCACTTACATTACAAATTTGGCATAAAAAGAAAAGAAAGTTATATTTTTCCAAGCTATTAAACATTTATAAACTATTCTCAATCAAACTTTGAAATAAAAGTTTATAAAAAAAGAGTTTATTTATGTTGTTGCACTGAACACGTTCAACATATAATGAAAATATAAAACATGATTTTCAGTCAAAACAAGTACTTTTTATAATAGACATGCTTCCTATTATAGTAACAAACTTGTAAAAAAATATTAGAGTATTTTATTTGTCAAAGTACAAATATAAATAATAATGAAATAGTTAACATATTGTGCAAAATTGTTTTAAAAAATTAAAATATTATTAATTAATGAAAGTTATTATTTATTTTTAAATAACAATCTTTATAAAATGCAATATACTCAATAAACAAACATTGTGTATAAGTTTTATATCAATTCATTTATCAAAAGTAAGTTATCCAAGTGTCAAAAACATAAACAAATCACTAGCAGCTGACAAAACAGCTCTGTCATCATAAGCACAATCCTGCTTTCAAAACACGAATAATCTAATCACCGCAGACCTACTTTTCCAACTGACAATCCTTACCTCAGAGTGGATCCCCTGACGAACTCGTTGGGATGCTGCAGGTCCTTTCTGTAAGCATCGCACACCAGAATCATCTCCTGCAGGAGCTTGCCATCTGAAGTGGTCTTGGGCACGATCTCCCAGAATACCAGCAGCAGTTTCTTGATAGTATGATCCTGCAGCGGCAGGACAAACCTGATGATTGTCATCAATAGACCTGGTAGCCTCTCACCGTTCAGAATCATATAGATGGTCTTTTTGAGAGCCTCGATCTTGACACTGACATCCCCCTTCTCGAGATCTTGCTTCAGCTGAAGCTCGTTCAGGGGCTCCGTGTCTGTGGGTATGTTGATAAGGGTGTAGCATGGCTGCTCTGCTATGCTGCTCATCTTGCCGGTCGGGGTGGGGGAGGTGGGTACACCTCTTCTGCCTCGCTGTCTACCCTCTCCGTTCACCTTTCTTCACTCTCGAATTCCGCTGTAACACGAAACACTTCACCATCAGCCACGTACGTCCATCAAAACACACACACACACATACACACACACCGCCGCCCTGATCTGTTACTACTGTGCGGTGAAGAGAGGAGGTTAGGTCTACGACAGTACCAACAGCTGCGGTGCTACGTCAGGATGATACGGAAACCACTGGGTTCAACCTACCTTGTAATTACAGTGCAGACGAGACTCGCAACGCCGGGCTGCCGCAGATCATTGACATTTAGCCGTGACTCCGGGCGGACGGGCGCGGGCGCATACGTGTCAAAATGCGCCAGTGCAGTCGTCGACGTCGTCGTCGTCGGAGAGCTCAGCAGAGCAGCAGCAGTCCAGCTCCAGCAGAGCGGAGGGTTGGTGCGCGCCTCGGCCGTCGGTGGCGCCACTGCCTGGGGCTCGGACTGCGCGCGGGCGCAGAAAAATTAAAATTACCTACTTACACAGCACACAGCTGTGATAGTGTGACTGCGTGGTGATATGCATGCACCTGTTTTGCATGAGGTAGTGAACTGCAGTGTACTGATGGTACCTATAGGTATACTAGTGATGACGAGTCAGGAGTCTATGACTTTTTGAGAAATCGATATTTTTTAACGAAATACAGCTTAGATTAAAGCTTTTTCTACGTGTTCGCTTGGGGCATGTTGGCTGACTTATTGAGAACAGGCAGATTGTTTAATTACTTATCATTCTACTATGTTAGTACCTATAATTAACACATTATTTTTTATATATAAAAGTTCTTGAATGTTGTCACAGAAAATCTAAGGAAGTCTAATAATAAAACCTTGATTTATACATTTTGGATAATATATAGTTTTTAGCTGATTTTATAGCTTATTTTCTATTCAATGTCACATGTTCATATGTGATTCTTTTATATATTATAATGATATCCTTATTTACTCAAAGATTTATTATCAGTGAACCTATCACAGGCACGTGGCCAACTTACCCCGCTTATGGGGCAGGTTCAATTCGAAACTTGTTTCTAGCTTTTTTTTGTGATCAATTTACAAATTTGAAAAAAAAAATCATGAAGATGCTCTACTTATATCAAATACTTTCATGAACTAAAATAGTTCTGTTAACCCGTTAAGGACCAAGAGGACGTTTTTTTGGAAACTTTTTCAGTCACAACATTCACTATATTACAATTTTTCGAAAAATTGCAACAAAGGTTTTTCTTATGTATAAAATTTAATGTTCTTTCAGAATCTGGCATCAAAATTACTGAAAAAGTTAATATTTAAAAAGTTATAAATAATTATTTGCAAAAAAACACGAGTCCGTCAGAAAAAAAATTTATTTGATTCAAATTTTCGTATTGATAAGACCCATGAGCCTAACCAGTAAATTCTGCGTCCTGCATGGGCTCTAATCTTTAAAATGGTACACTGAGAGAACCTCGAGCGCTCTGGCGTATTCAGTAGATACAGCAGACGCCCCGTTCGTTCGCGCAGCAGCTCCGCCAAATTTAGGAGAGCTGGTGTCCTAAACCGTTAATATGTCTGCTGTCTTTTGTTTTTCCGTACTATACAGTAGCGCAGCGAAAAAGCACTAGTATCGTAAACTACTATTTTTGTAAAGTTGAAACTTCTCGAGTAAAAAAATTACGAAGTTTTTTTATTAAATTAAAAAATTTTAACTTAACAAAAAAATTTATAGAACAAAAAGTGCTTAGGAATTGGCCAAAGAACACGTGAATTTTTTCAGAATTTTTCGGACAATTTTTGAATTTCTCAAAAAATGGCCAAATCCAAAAATCCAAAAATTACCCAAAATTTCTGAAAAAAAAAAACACACGGATTCTTTGGTTAATTCTAATCACTTTTTGTTTTAAAAAATTTGTTGTAAATTTGATCCATTTTGAGTAAAAAATGAGCAATGCTTATTCATTAATTTTTGGCTATCGGGCGCAATATTGGTGGCCGCCATGTTGAATTTGGATTTTGGACCTAAACCATTTTAAAAATTAGAGCCCATGGACGCAGAATTTACTGGTTAGGCTCATGGGTCATTGGTTTTTGAATACGAAAATTTGAATCAAAAAATTTTTTTTTTGACAGACTCGTGTTTTGTTGCAAATAATTATTTATAACTTTTTAAATATTAACTTTTTCTGTAATTTTGATGCCAGATTCTGAAAGAGCATTAAATTTTACATAAGAAAAACCTTTGTTGCAATTTTTGGAAAACTGTAATATAGTGAATTTTGTGACTGAAAAAGGTTCCAAAGAAACGTTCTCTTGGTCCTTAACGGGTTAACAGAACTATTTTAGTTCATGAAAGTATTTGATATAAGTAGAGCATCTTCATGATTTTTTTTTCAAATTTGTAAATTGATCACAAAAAAGGTCCTTTTGCAGAAAAAAATAAAATGTTGGGAAATCGGCAAACTAGCCCCGGTCTCCCCTATTTTTATGATTATATAAATAAAAAACTATATAAATAATGAATCTATTGAAAATTATCCCATGTATTCTATTTCAATGTAGAAAATATAAATAATTAAGGTAATAATATTAAATTATTTAACAATTTTATTCATAGGATTGTCACATGTATTATTATGGAACGTTATTTGCCAAACAGCAGCAGTTTCTGGTTTTGCACTTTTTACAGTTACAGTTTGGAATTAATTCACTTACTCGAGGTAAATTTACCGAGGAGTTAGTCGGGTACGAAACGACTGCTTCGATGATTTCACTCTGCAATCGATTTCATAGCGATTTCACACAATGAATGAAATCACTACGAAATCGCTATGAGATCACTTATTCGATTAATATAAAAATATTTTTCCAAAAATTCCTGTAAAATAATATTATTGGTGTAAATAATTAACAAACTAATAAATTAAAAATATTTTTGTATTATATTTAGCATAACGCCATCAAAAGTTAAATTTTTGTTACACATTATTGGTGACGAAATCGTCATTATCGATTAATATTAATATAACCGAGAACATCCATTGAAAGAGGTTGTAGCGCATTATTTTTTTAAAAATAACCATTGGCATAAAACACCAAAATTTTTACTATTTTCTTTAACGATTATGCGTAATCGCTATAGAAAATTCAGTACTTTTCCAGGTTTTACCTTCCAAATACGCAAAAGCTACCACTAACCCCAAATAACGTGTTTTATTATTATCTAATCTTTTAAATAAACAGTAATCACCTATTTCTACTTCGCTACAGACTTTTGTGAATTTTATTTCTTCACGACTTTTGTTTTTTGATTTAAGATCTAATTCACAGTCTTTTACTCGTTGCAGTCTATCACTTATTAACGTAAAATTATTTTTATTGAACAAATTAATGCTTTGCGTACAACGATGTTATGATTACTTGAATGTGAATCCTGAGAATACAAATGAACGGACTATCTGAATTAAGTATCGTTTTCTTTTCATAACTTCTTAAATTTAATGACCCATTTACATTACATAAAACATTCAAATCTTCTCGAAATTTACACTTGGTTTTTTGAGAAAATACTTCTTATTTCTGATATAATTTAATGTCAATTCCAATGGAACTTATAAGGAAATGATCAGGGAATTCGGGTCCTGGATATCTGGCTAAAATGTAGGAAGCCTTTCGTTACGGGACCTAAGCTATTTTATATCTAAAATAAACAATTTTTCACAAAACCATGGTCTCTTTCTTCAGTTATAGCTTCTTGAATATTTCTATCGTATAAATGGATGAAAACGTTTATAAAAAAATGTGCACCCATTCCAAAATTCATATATCATCTCGAAAATTCCTCAAGTTCACCACCCCGAATACACAATCTCCTTATCAGCCACAGGAACAAAAGAATTGTACATCCGCATTTGAGCATGCACACGTACGCGTGCACCCGGGCTTTATCAGGAAAAACGTGCCGCGTGCGCGCCAACTAACGTCAGGGGGGCGCATTTCTACCTCCATCGGGGCGTGAGATAGGATATTAGCAAGTGTAAGTATATTATATGCCTTAACGATCATGCGGAAAACGTGCGGGTAAACGCAAATAAAACGCTCGCGCGAAGATTTGGGATGAAGCGTTCGCAGCGGCGGCGACTCTCGACGTTCACGTGTTCGACGGGTATATATAGTGTGTGCATACGGTGGAAGTAATATGATATATAAGTGATGAGATGATGCTAAAACTGCGCGGGCGAGCCGAGGCTTTGTTATCCGATTTAACAGCGAAGCATCTCAAGGTATTTGAGCAGGTATGTTGCTACTTAGATTATAAGTCGTTTCTCGTTTGCGCCTGGGTTGGGTGCACGTGAGCTTGTAGAGGTAGGTCATGGGTGGTGATTGGGGTTCGTTAACGGTGAATTCAATTAAAAATGTTGTATTAATTAATGTCGAGTTTTGACAGCTTTGGATAGTCATGACATTTTGATAGTATATATAAGCAATATTTTGTTATCGATGGCGATTATATCCAATAACTACGAATATACCAACCCCAACTGCGAGCACTTATTTTTACTTATTAAGGGGATTGTCGTGATTTTAAAGTGGGTTCACTATTTAATTTTTATGTCATAAATTATTAAAATATAATCATGTAAGTACACATGGATATGAAAGGCAAATACTTTCTGAACCGAAAAAGACCATTGCGATAAAAAATTGTTACACGTAGATTTTGTTCAATATCTAAAAAAGTTACTTTCGCTTCTTATCAACTTTTTATTTTTCATTCGATATTAATGTTTAACGTCTTATTTTCCCATCCAGGCTTATATTATGGAATAATTAATATATACAAAGCAACATGTAGTTCTTTACAGTTTAAGCACATTAAATTTCAAGTTTATACTATATTGTACTGTAAACAATTACATGTTGCTTTTGCATATATCAATTATTCCATAGTATAAGTCTGGATGGATCATAGACAAATATTTAAGGAGTAAAATGAGACGTTAAACATTAAAATCAAATGAAAAATAAAAAGTTCGTAAGAAGCGAAAGTAACTTTTTTAGTTATTGAAACAATATCTACGCGTGTTTGATTAACAATTTTGTATCGCAATACTTATTTCTGGTTTAGAAAGTATTTGCTTTTCATATCCATGTGTACTTACATTATAATAATTAAATAGTGAACCCATTTTAAACTCACGACAATCCCCTTAAAATTTATCTGTGCATGAATCATCCTTAGAATTTTTCTCATTTTATATACTATACATGCGCTCCATTTTGCAACTGTGCCTTTAGCTCGCATAATTCCATTCGGTCTCTTCTACATGTTACCTAATATCATTACAGGCTCCAATAACACATGACATAATACTTCGACGATTAACGCAAGTGTATGAAGATCGTCTCGATAAATTTCTCTCTCGACAAACTCGCCATTCATCCACACTATATAAACTGATCTGTTGACAGTATAAAACGATCCGAAAGTAATGTTGGAAGAGTCGGAAGAGAACTTTTTTCTCCCCCCCCCCTTCCACGCGCCACGCGGTGACGGCACTTATAAGTTGACCCCGGACGAGCGATAAGGCGAATATTAGGTGTTACACACACACGCATGCGAGCGTGGAGCGGGCAAATAGAAAAGAATGCCAAAACAGGAAAAAAAGTCGAAAGTCCAAAATACCACCGCGGTCTGCCTCTTATGCAACAGATTAAACAGATTCGTACGGATCTATTTATAAATCGTATGGAATTTTACCGTTCGTCGCGCGACAAGTAGTCGTTTGCGCGTGTCACCGTCATCATCATCATCATCATCACCGCAAGCTCTTGCGCGCTTTCGTTCTTTGAGGTCATGACCGCGGTGCGTGATGGGCACACTCGCGCATCGTCAGCGCGCGGAAAAATGCGACATTTGCGCAATAACTCCTCTATATGGGCGCGCGATAAGTTTTTCTAGAAAATTCCCGGGATACCGGCGCGGTTATGTTGAGAAAAGTCTATAACGAGAGCGTGATTTTCTTTGTTCATATAAACAGGTATGGGATAAGGATCGTTTCACGTCAATAGTGTCGATATATACCGGTGCACAACGAGCGCACGTTTAAGAGCGATGTGTGTGCAGTGTAATCGACGGGAATTTATCCGAATGGAGAAGCGCAACTGATTCGGCGGTGTGGGAGGGGAAGAGAGAGAGAGAGAGAGAGAGAGAGAGACAGAGAGAGAGAGAGAGAGAGGGAGAGAGAGAGAGAGAGTCGATCATAGTAGCTGTAAAATTAAGCATTTTTAATGGGTTAAATTTTTTTTTTCTTTACGTAATTTGGCCATTTTTTTAGTTCGCTATCTTCATTTATCCAAAAGCTTAAATAATAACCAATGTCGCCAGTTTCCAAATATGAAAAATATGCCTTATAAATCATTTTTAATCGTGTAAGAAGATCACTACATTTTTATGTAAGTTTCTATTATCAAATTTGAGCGAGTCGAGCGTCTTATAAAGTAAAAATTGCCGAAATATAAGCTAAAAAATCCAATTGAAAGTGATACGGGCATAAAGGTGAGATTTTTTCATTGAAATTAGTATGGAAGTAATATTAAAAATATTTTTTTTTTGTAATTTATAAAAGTAAAAGACTTTCGCGTCTATAATTCACCTAATTCGGCCAATCTGTAAGGAAGATGTGATCCAATAAATATGAGAAGGTGTGAAATTCGTATTACTTTCACCAAGTCAGTAATGTGTCCCTTTTGTGAGCAGAAACTAAAAATATCAAAATGAATTTTTTGTGTAATTTACGGCAACCTCCCATATAGAATTCCAAAATCATTTATAGAATGCATTATAGTGTAAAATAAATTCCTTTATTTCCTTTATACTTACAAGGAGAGTGCACATGCGGAAAACGGATTTTAGCGGGCAATTGGGAGTCGGTTTCTAGTACCTAAAAATGAAGCCCAGTGCTCACAATTTTGTCCAATGGGCCGTTTTTCTTGAATTATGAGCAATCTGATCTCAAATATCCTCTATTTCAATAAAAAAATGATGCCTCTTCTGTCGACTGTCACATTGAAAGTATTGAAGATATAAAAATGAGCAAAGAAGATTATGAAAGTAGACCCTAAAAGCTAAAATAAACCCTGATTCGTTAAAAAATATTAATTTTTCAGGAAATTATAATTAATTAAAGATAGCGTAAGAAAATGATTGAAAATACAATCCATTTAATTGCTTAAAATGAAGACAAATTTTTAACCAGTTTCTTACGCCTCCTTGTTAGAATTATTCATAGGAGTTAATAATTAAATAAAGTTTTTTATATATTTAAAAAACATAAATTTTATTAATTTTTAGAGTTAATGAGTTTTCTTGTACTATTTTTTCAATATTGTCCGAATTAGGTAACATGTCAACTAATTTGGCAAAAACGCACATTTTACGCTTTTACACCCTACAAAGCCAATAGCATATTTGGGGCGTTCCTAATTTTTTTCTTGATAGTATATATAATATACTTTAAAGCCTTCTCACCATTTTTACACAAAGCATTTACAGATGAAGGAAGAAAAAATGCCGCTTAATTAAGGTGGCCCAATTACCCCAAGTTACCTTATTATTATTATTTTATTTTCATATACATTTGCTCGAAAGTGAGTGCTATAATATAATGTCATGTCCAAGTTTAGGTTTTTATAGAATCACAACGTGAGGTAGAAAATTTGTTTACTCTTTAGCATTCCTTTGTCGAGATATCATTGTCTCTGCGTTTCCGTCATTACGAATGTTTAGAATATTGAAAGTTGATTAAATTAAATATTACAGATACTTTCATGGTTAATAATTAAAATACGCAAATTGTTATTCCCAACAAACGATGATACAAAGGAACTTCCTTGAAAATTTCCTAAACAAATATTGTATGTTCTATATACTACAATTGAGGAATTAGATTTGTAATACAATGTGTCTGGTTTTTTTCCTGTACGGTTATCTTTATATGGATATCTTATGATAATAATATCGTAATAACTTTGCATTCAAAAAAAAAATATTATCCTTTTTATCCTTGTAATTATTAGCTTGTGAAACATTTTATTATTGAAATCAGTCTTGTTCTTCTTGAATTATCGAAACTTGTATTTTTGCACGCTGTTGTAGCTGTTTGAGAACAAAGCGAATAAACATAAGCGAATTTTCTCTTTGTTACAGAAAATACTTTCACAATACGTTTATTTTTACCCAACGTTATTTACAAAAAAAAAATTAATTGGTCGCACTTACAATAATTCTTTTGAGAAACTTCGAAATAGAAATTTTGTAAGAAATGAACGTATAGAGAATTCGCATAGAAAAAATTTTACGACTCAAAATTGGCTCTATCCTGAATTTCGAGTACAATTTCACCACGAAGCAAAGCATAGCAAAAGAATCGTAAACTCTATAATGACGTAAAATAGCTTACTTTGTGCAATACAAGCAACTAGAGTTCATCCAGTAGACCGCACAATTTTAGCCGAACTCTATGTAATTTCGTCTTCATTCATACAACATGCTAATGAAAGGAAAAAACGAACACGCATCTATATTTACAATCTCAAAGGAACTGCGCATCATCCATAAATGCAAATGCAAAAATCAACGGCTTCGAAGATAAAAAGGCAAGGCTTTGTGTCGAGGCCCCGCGCGCGTCACTGCAAAAACTAGTTCATCTATGAAAAATGTCACAAACACACGAGTGCAGTGTCCTCGTGCGCAAATACACACATATACCTGCGTATGCTGCATTCCCGTAGCATGACAGGTGACTTGGTCTATCGATCGAAGGCTCCTTCTTCCTCTCCTATCCACGCGTTCCTCTCTCTCTCTCTCTTTCTCTCTTTACGCGCTACATGCTCCTCCTCTTCGCATCTCAGGTGCATACTTACGCATGTGTCAAGTGTATTGTACCCGCGACGACAATATATATACATGCGCCGATAAGCCGGGCGCCGATTGCGCGAGCGCAGCTTCTGCACGTAGGTCGGATAAGACCGGGGCATATTAAAACCGGATGCCAGGTGCGTGCAATCGAGAGTATTTCGCCGATCGCCGAACGCGCGCGCACCTGCGTCGCTTCTTTGACACGCACACGCATCCCGTCCTCGTCGAGAGAGAGAGACATGTCGATGCTGTGGATCGTCCTGCTGATCGTTTGCTCCGTGGAGATGATCGATAGCAACAGCAGTGTGGAATGCAGGAACAAGGCAAGGCCCGTGTTAGATGCCTGTAAGATTCTGCAGAGGAGGAAAGCTGAGGCGGCGAATCTGCCGAACCGCGTGCAGCGAGATACCGCAAGTACGGGTCACATATAAGTGTTGTTGCTTTTGGTTTCGTTAGTGCAGAATCGCTTAGTGTATCAGTGTGGTTTGGGTTGCTGGGATACGTAGTGTAATGGTATTCGTGCGATTGTGCAGGAAAATCGGATAATCTCAGAAATCGATAATAATAATTAAGTGTTCGATGCGATAAGTGCAATGCAGAATTTAAATAAGTGCTTTGATGAAAACCTATAAGTAGCTACGCTATGAGAAATTAAGTGGGCTTCAATAATTGTTTAGAATGTAGGTTGAATTGGAAATATAAAAAATAAAAAAAAAATAAAAAAATAAAAAAATTATATTTAAGTTTGAAATGTTTGAGAACACTGATAGATAAAATTCGTTATAATCACCGTAATCTTCATTAAAAAAACCGTTAGGTAAGAGGACTTAGGTTAGAATTGCCGAAACGCTTCAGCAGAAACTGCCGTAGCACCGAGCTCACGCAGTCAAAGGTCACATTTCCGGAGTTTCGGTTGTTGTTGCCTAATAGTTTTTGCGCCCTTCGGCTATGCCAGTGTGCGTCACTTAAGCAAAAATAGTGTTTTTTTCTCTCAGTGAAGTATCATATCATGAGATTTTTTAGTAAGAGATCTTTAGTGGTAAATTGGTATATTATGTATTATACTTGCTTCAACAATCTTCTTTGCTTGAATAATCTATTTCTAAGCATTTTGATTTTAAGTAGAGTCTTTAAAACTTGTAAGTGGATGAAGCTTTTACGCTTGGTAAATAGGAATCTGCAGTTTTATTATTTCAAATGTTCAATTATTCATGAATCTCAAATAAATAAACTCGAGCGATTATTGAAGTTCAATTAAATCAAGTTACACAAGACTGAGTTATAGTATATTATAGTTGAATTGCATCTTGTATAATGGTCAAGTTGAACGTATTTTCGTGTTTATTCCCCGAGAAGTCACTTAAAAGTGACATTGAAATACATTTTTTAAGATATTTTTTTCAGTGAGTTCATTGGAAGTTTGGTAGATAATATTTGTTTTTGCTTCTTCAATTGAGATGAAAGTGCTACTAAACGTTATCATCTTAATTGCAGCAAAATAATACATGCAATTTTAAAGCAGTTTGAAGTCAGCGTTTATTTCTTAATGCCAATTTTTAATTTCTTGCAAATAATAGACCAGAGAAAAATGTGTATTTTATTTACGTAATTACGTTAATATGAGTAGGGCTTACATAAGCATTGCTTTGCGAATAATTTCGCAAGTCACTAGACAATACTGTGGGAAAGTAACGAGAGAAGTGGATCTATCGACATATTTTTTATCCGCGAGTTCATTGAAATTTAATTTGATAAAATATATTTATAACTTGTTAATCTTCATTTCAGTCACGTTTCTAATTATTGCTGTACAACATATAAAGTTCGTATACTTATTGCGGAAAATTTATATAATAATGTAAATACACAAACGTTTAAAGTTTTTTTTTCGAAAATCAGGAAATGATTGACTTCAATTAGCTCGATGTTATTAATCATCGTTAAAAATGGCCAAATCACGAAATACAGGCTCTTTTATAATAATAAAAATGAAATTAATGATCTGCGATACAATTTCTCACATTTTCTCGGAATATTCCGAGATAACATTGCAAAATTCATCAAAATAGATATTTTATCATCATTGGTCAATACAAAATGATAATTTTTACTAGATAATTTCTTTCGTTGCAATAAAAAAGTAGTTATTTTTGACAATGAAATATCTTATTATGTTTTTATCGTAAATTATCATAAGCTGATATATACACGGGATGGGTGAGCTTTCCTGCAAGTTTGCAGACCGTTATACAACACGTGTATAATATAATAAATACCTCGCATGTAAGAATAGACCCCAAGTGTACGACGTTCATATGTCATTCCTTTTAATTTTTTTAGGAAGAAAGAGGCAAATAATGTCGATAAGAGAAATTGTTGTATCGTCGAGGGTACCAATGTACGATATTCCGTATCCGCCTGTCTCGAGTTATGTCGGATACGAAACAGCTCCAGTAGTGCCGCCGATTGAGACCGACGTCTATGGAAGGCCCCAAAGATTCGATTCTTTACCAGAGGTATGATTTATTTTTAATGTTTCTTCTGCATTTTATAGCAATAAAATTATGCTTGTATATTTAATGAGTGTGGTAATAATCCTATTTGCAGGAAAGCCATAGCCAAGTAGGTTTTGACCCTGACATGGCCAAAGTAGCCGAATTACTTTACGGAGTAATTCAAAGAATGCCACGATCGTATGATGGCATAGATGTACAGCGCATACAAAAATGTTGCGCTTATGAAGATCTTTCTTGTAAATGTTTACTACCGTTCTAATTTTTAAGTGCTCTTCATTGTGTACATACAACATCAACACTGTGCAGCATTTATATTTCATTTTCATTGTTATCTGCGCAAATACATGTATAAAACTTACTTTTTCATTATAGTTCAATTTAATTTATTTATTTTTTTCATGCGTGTTTATTCTCTATTTAAATTTAATCATTATTTATGAACGTAGATTTTAGGGATTTTACTGAATTAAATTATTTTTAGCTCAATCAATGCTTTAGATTGTAATTAAAAACAGTATATTCTTAAATAACGAATGTTAAAATATGCTACAACGTAAAATTTAAAGATTTTCAACAAATACACCACGACTTACATCTAAATCTATAATGTATAATTTGTAAAATAAAATAACTATTGTTCAAGTGATTTAGAAATTTATTCAATATAGATGAATGTAATCTGACAATAAACTGCGGATTCTTTCGCTTTACAGGCAGTTGAAAAAGACGAGTCGATAAACGCTATTTTTTTTTTCATTATTCTTTACAATTTCAAAAGAATCATTACCATCCAGACAATTATAAAAATGTTATCGTATAATTGCCGAGGCATAAAATCGATTACTTAAGCCGCTATTGCGTTTATTTAGAAAAAAAAAAAATAATAATGATCGATCAATCGACGGCGATAAAACCGGGTGTTAAAGGCAACAATTTACTTAACCTTTACGATCCTCACGCTTCATCTTCAGATCCATATATACCTATATCTAGACACCGCGGCGCTGCATTCTCACGTAACAACTTCGCCGACGGCTTAAAATAGCTTGCAAATTGAATAATACCACCCTCTGCTTCCCCCCGAAAATTGATGTAACGTCAAGACCACGCTAATAAAGTTACACGACGCGCGTCTCTGAAATGAAAAATAGACGGACTATAAGTGGGCGTATAACTTAAAAATACGCGGTTATTTTTAGTGCACTTAAAAATTGCGCTCCCACGAGAATCGCTTTCCTCTCGCCGTGCGATAATATAGTGGAGCAATAACCTCCGCGATTATACACACATCGCGACTTTTCTTGCGCCGCCACTGCACTGCGCTGCGCTGCATGCACTTATGAGTCAGCGTCGCGAATTTCATCGAGTTCTTTTTTTTTCTCTCTCTCTCTCTCTCTCTCGGAGGGTGAGAGCTGCGGAGAATGATAAGGGAAAGAGAAGATAAAGAGACAAATGAAAAGAACGATATTGTAAGTTTGCAAACTGTATCGTTTGTTGTTTTTTTTTCTTTCTTTTATTCAGTTTCCATTCGTGATGCGCTCCTCGCGCTACCAGGGCATAGAAAAGTGCCGGCAGCGGTCGCCCACTGAATTAATCTATTTACACGTATATATACTCCTCTATATCATATACATATTTATATATATATATATATATATAATCATATATTTATATCTATACATGCTCGCGTATACAGCGGTGGTGGTGCACAGTGGGGCTGGCGTAGGAATATAATATATATATGTAGGCACCTACGTTATCACATCACTGTTTTCTCGCACTCTGTCACTGTTTCTGTGTGTGTGTGTGTATATGTGTGCGTGTGTGTGTGTTGTAATATCCCGCGAGCCCGCGTGTGCACACCGTAGCGGTTTAATATCACTTAATGCGTTTTCGCTTTTCACAATATATATGTATGTATATAATAATAACGATCCATTATACACGTCATATATGCAATATATAGAAATTAATACTAATGAGATCATCGGTTGTTTTAAGGGAGCAGCTGGCGGCAGTACACAATAGTGCGCGTATACATATATATATATATATATATATATATATATATATATATATATATATAGATATATATACA